>JBBPOD010001133.1:0-11347 GCA_038091255.1 Tylopilus intermedius | reverse complement strand
CGCCCCCCGCGCCCCCGCCTATCCCCGGCAGGTCCTCGTCCCGCCACCACCGCCCACTAGACCCGTTCGTCCCCCCCGCCCCGAACCCACTTCCGAACCCGGCCCCCGGCCCGCTCGCACCGTAGCTGAATCCAGGCACCATCGCGTCCTCCTCGTCCTCGCCCCCGACGTCCGTCACCTCGGGCGGCTTCTCGCCGCCGCCTGCGAACACCGCGCTCGCGTCGCCCGGGCGCTCGCGCGACCAGAACCGCGTCGTGTGATCGTTGGATGCGCTTACGAGGATGTGTCCGAGCGGGTGGAAGGTGAGGGCCCAGACGTTGGAGTCGTGCGCTTGGGAGAGCGTTGCGCGCGGGAGGAGCGTGGGTTGGAGGGGGGTGGGTTCGGGGCCGGCGAGGTCCCAGTGGAGGATGGCGCCTTCGGAGCCGCCAGAGACGAGGATCGGGTGTACGGGGTGCCATGTGACGGCTGACGGGGAGTGTAAGTGAGTATGAGCGTGTCGTGGGTGATGGGACGTACAGCAGACTTCTTTTTTGTGTCCTTTGAGGACGCGGAATTCTTTCATGGCGCGGAGGTCAAAAACACGCACGGTTTGATCGCGCGAGGCGCTGGCGAGAAGGTTGCCATTTGGAGACCAAGCGAGGGCCTGGATCGTGTTTTTATGTTGATGACTGCAGTGGAGCGGGAGTAAAAATATAACCCCCATCTGGAGAGAAATAACTTACAGCGTTGAGAGAACTGTGCCCGTTCGAGGGTCCCAAAATTTGATCAGGTTGTCTTTGCTCCCAGAAGCAAGCAAACCCTTGGTTGGATGCCATTCAACACACTTGACATCCCATCCGTGGCCTTGAAATAAAAAATAAGGACGTGCACGACTTGGATGCTATTAAGACTCGCATACCAGTCAACACGCGTTCTTCCCTACTCTCCTCGAAAGCCCAGATTCGAATGGTAGCGTCATCACTTGCAGTCGCAAACCGACCATCATCTGGACTGAAGGTCAACCCACGAATAGCCTCCCGATGTCCAGGCCACGCGTTCAAGTTGTTCATGTTCGGCTGGAAGTATTTGATGATGCCACTCTGGTCTGCAGACGCGAGGTAGGCGCCCGAATGGGTAAACTGGAAGGCACGGATGGCGGAATCGTGCGCCTGCAGGATGGTCTCAAAGTTGAACGTCAAGCCGTTCCAAAGCGTGAACTCGCCGCTCGTCGAGCCGGTAAGAACGCGCCTTCCTTCTGGCGTCCACTAAAGGCCAAGCAACGGATAGGTCAGGTCCATGCGGATACCTCGCTGATGGCAAGTCTGAACGGACCGTGACGACATTGACTGGACAACGAATCTTGTTGGTCGAGGTGTGTATGAACTTGGTGCACAGCGAGGTCGAAGCATTGCCTGGGTAAGCGATGGGAGGGAGAAGCTAATTAATGTCGTCATTCATTCAGCTACACGATCGTATCTGTAGGAAATAATCCCTACGTCGACTATGTAGGGTGGTGAAGGTCTCATACAAGGTACGTATGTCGGATTAGGGCGGTGTTTTCGCAGCTGAAAGAACAACATTTGGCTGAGTGATTGGGGGCGAAAAGCGGACACGTACCAGTGCCCATCTGCCCATTCCACCGTTGAAATCGACTGTCCGACGAGGTCTGGTTTTCTTGACCGCCTTTCCGTCCGCTAATTGTCGCGCCGCGGCTAGTTCTTGTTCGAGGACTTTTGCATCATCCACCGGGGGCGGTTGTGGACCTGTTAGGTAGCGTTTCGGTGTCCATTCTAGGGCCGGGTGCGACGACCGTGGTAGTGAGCTGGATGGAAGAAGCACAGGGACTCGAGCAGCCATTTGACACAATTCCTTTAGCTCGAACGCAACTTGGCGATTTGATGAAGTAGTTTACATCTATTTGGTTGACCTCACATCTTGGACTCGGAGTCCTGCCTCAAGGTCCTGCTCATCTTCTTCCTACTCCCTCTCATAGTTCCATGTCCAACCTTTGCTTGTCTATCGCACTGCACTCGGGGCTCACTCAGTTGCCTGCTTGGTGCCTTCCCTACCCTCGCAACTCGCTCGCCCTTAGATTCCAGGCTCAGGCGCTCAACTAAACTGCTGCATAAATAGCTTTCTTGGTGCCGCAACTTACCACATTCATATGGACCACAAGTAACGATACCTTTCGCTACTCGTCGTCGCAGACCCTCTAAATAACTCAATCAGTCGTGCCAAAAAAACGGAGTGAGGGCCGTACCCAACGTGGGATGATAATTTCCCGTGATTTGGTTCGCGGCAACTGAGTCTAAGATAGTCGCCACGAGATCATCTTGATCACTATGCCAAAGAGGTCCGTCAAAATTAGTTGCAATCTTGTGGAATCATAACACAGACGAACCCGCAATTCGGCTGACTCGGTGTCAACATCCATTGCGTCCAAGTCCCCATAGTCGAGTCCTTCACTTTCATATATCTTAGACACGCCTGATTCACTGCATCACGCGGAGTAAAACCTGTTTGTTTGAACTTTCAGCTGGAACTTGAACCATAGCAAACGAATCTTCGGCTTTGCAAATATACAGCATCTATGGAATAAGAGTATCGATTACGATGAAAAGATGATACACACGGCGGAATGCCCACCTCTTTCTGAGATCACGTCATATTTTTGAGACACCAGTGTTTTGAGACGGCCGTCTTGCACATCGTCCTCAGGCTGAAATAACCTCTGGGCACGGAGGTGAGAACTTGACAGAAAATGAGACCCACGGCAGACCTCTTCTAGCATCGCAATCCAGACATCGTCATGAGTAACCGCAATGTTTGCAGAAGGTTGCCGAATAGAGACTGAGTGCCGACTCTCGCATTGCTGTACCATCGACGAACCTTATTCAACATGCTCGCCGACTGCAAGCGCCCCGTTATTCTGAATTTCATTTCGCGCGTCCTCGAGTGCCGAATTAGCAGCTACGTGTCCTTGCATGTCGTTTCCGGAAGCTTGGGCAGTCCTGCTGCTACTGGACAGTCCCCCCAAAATATATGCCAACCAGGAGTCTCCCGGAACTGTTCCAACGGACCTTACAGAATTTAGACGTATAGAAGAGGCATTCGCCTTGACGCTGATCTATCTCGCGCCGAACATCCCAGTTCGGAGCGCAACTTTAAATCCTCTGATGAATACGGTCTGATTTGGCTGGTCGCACCTATTGATAGGTCCAGCGTGCCATTCCAATGCACGCGTTATATTCCATGCGTAGGTGGCCGTGAAGTTATCTCTACCAGGCTGGGCAACCCTGAATTGCGCAGGATACTCTGCAGTGCCTGCGGTCTTCTCGAATGCTGCGACGGCCCGCGAAGTTGTTTTGTAGAAGTCCGTGATCAAGTAAAGAGAGTTATTGTCGATGATCTGCCCGACCTTTTCATGGGCAAAACGGTACCATTCAGTGCCATGTTGTGTGGCTAGTTCCGGGAAGCGATGATGATCCCGAAGGTCGTGGCGCTGGGCACCTTCTGGGAGAATGAGCGACGCACCTCCAATGCAAGCCGAGAGTCTCCCGGGATTGTACCCACGGACCTCGCAGGATTTGGTCGTGTAGACGGAGCATCCGCCTTAACGCTAATCCATCTTGTACCAAACATCCCGGTCCGGAGCGCGATTTTGAGCCCACGATACAGCTTGATTCGACGTTCCTGCCTATGGGTAGAGCCAGCGCGCCAATCCAGAGCACGTGTTGTGTCCCGTGTATAGGTGGCAGTCATATTATCTCTGCCAGAATGAGTAATCTTGAATTGGGCAGGGTACTTTGCATTCCCTGAGGCCTTCTGAAACGCTGCCAAGGACCAAGATGTTGTTTTAAAGAGTCCTGTGATCAAGTGAAGGGAATCATGGCTGATCATCTGGCCGACTTTCGCCGCAGCGAAGTGATACCATTCAGCTCAATAAAACGATAGTAATTGCGAAGGTCGTAGCGTCAGAGCCTCCAGGGAGAATGAGCAATGCGCCTTCACCGGATGATAGCGTTGAATTTAGATAATGCCTCTCCTTCTCAAAACCGACGAACCTCGATGACTTTCCTGTAGGCATGAGCGACACTGGCCGTGACCTTCCCGAAGGTGACAAAGACCACAGAGATTGACGACCAATAGCATAGCGTCTGAGATGCTGTGGACGATATTTGTCCCACTGGAAGTCAGTATAAACCTAGCAACTTGAGCTTAGTAGGCCAATGCTACCGTGACAGTAGCCTGAGTGTTAGTGATTGTTTTGTATGGATGCTGTGGCGATGCAACATTAATGGATCGAACGTTTCAAGTTGCACCTTTGTCTTGACTATTAATAATGTCAACGCACCGTAAACTCGGCTGGAAACCGAGTCGTACAAAGACAGTGGAATGACGAGTGGCAGGGAGATTTAAAAGGTGGCATGTCTTCCGAACTTTCCCCACCTTTCTTCGTCTTCTACTATTACACTCTCCCAAGCTCACTCACCGCAACAGCTCATCGACCATGGCGCGTACCAAGGTATGAACACCGCTTCCGCTTTGATGTCGCTGTTTGTGGTGTCGATTCCTGAATACTTGAGTTTGGGTTGTCGACGATGTTGTCGCCCTGCGTCAGTGATGCGGGGGGCGGCGCGGGCGGCACGGTCGGACCATCTTCCGAGGATGATCGACAGTTCTAGTGGTCGATCTATGACCCCGTTCACTGTATTACTATTCAACGGCCCTCCGGGCAAACCTGGACCCGTGGAAAGGATTACATTCGAGAATATCTATTTATAAGTAATGTTACAAAAGTGCTATAGGTCGCTCAGACGTAAAAGCAAATAAACCCTACACCCCCCAGTTAGAGCGTTAGTTGATGCGGAATCATTTGGTATCGAATGAAGACGTTACCTTTGTTATTCATACCAGATCAGAATGCAACGATATCATGCACTCTAATGTACGGGTGGATGAGTCGGTAGACACGTTCACCGTCACATCTTTCTACAGAAAGAACCCAAGAGACCTTCGTACGTTGCACTTCTAACTTTCGCAGTTCGTTTGAGGTTGAATGCAGAGCGCTGATTGCTGCGAGCAAACATCCTCTATCGTCGTTCGTCCGCTTTGTATACGGACATGTTGTGCATATTCCACAAATGTGTCCGAACGAGTGGCTCCTGGTTGAAGATGTTCAGTGATAATTGGATGAAGATTAAGATCCGTACTTTACTTTGTCGACAAGCCAGAACGCGCTTGGCGATCGTAGACGATATCCTCGTTTCTGATATTTATAGATTGATAGCAGAGTGGAAGGAGTTAAACGCTTCCGAAAGTCGACGAGGGGGTTGATCAATCCAATGGAATGGAGCGTGAGGGATGGATAAGCGGAGAAAAATGAATCTGCGGAGACGTAGTTCATCACGAGAGTTGAGTGAAACTGAAAGATGGGAGCAATAGGGGACGACGTTCGAGAGACCATGACGTCGATTCTGCGTGTGGATTTTCCGAGTCGTATGATACGCTCGATTTCGTTTCCTTCGTAGTCAACCGAAGATGTTACGATGGTGTCTAACGCCGTATAACCTTCTTCATATAAACCTTCAAGAATCGAGCAGAGACCTTGGCGGGATACGTAGACATCCAAGTCATCCGGATTCCAGTCGGTGTGAATGGACCCAAAAATGTATGAAAGTGCGAAAGATCCCGAGATGATGGAATTACTTTCGCGAAGTAGATTCCGTGTTTTCACTGCGTCTAATCCGAACGGCTGTAGCATTGTATAGAAACGATGCTCGGCGTAGGAGCGTACAGTGTTGTTCAGCAGTTGACAACTTCTTGCGATGGATAGGTGTTCCGCCAACGAAGATTGAGATAGTATAAAGACCCAGACATCATAGATGGACAGGATGCGGTTTGAAAAAGGTTGCTGGAAAGGTTGTGCCATTTCGAACGGTCGTGTTCGAGGTTGAGGAGGTATAAGAGCCCCTCTTATTATTAGTATCAGCCACTCGAGTGAGAATGGTAAGTTCTCCTATTGATCCTTTTTTCTTCGCACCTCATGAGTGACAGCCACGCGGTTACTGCGTTCTTCTTGAAGGACGTCATGCACTCCGAGTTCACAAACGTTGTTGTTCCGGAAGCACGCCTCGGAAGGAATTTCCTCCGCCATATTTCACAGACGTATTTTTTGCGGCGCGATCTGGACGTGTCATTTCATTCCGGTCCTGCTCTTCCCGGGTCCGCTCAGAAGCGTTTTGTCGCTATAGCCGATAAAATCTTAATGAAAGGAATGCACGGGTTCCTGAACTCACCGGTGTTGCTTATGCGAAAGGAGACAACAGACCAGCTCGTGTCAGACGTCGAACTGGGAGATGAGAGGGCAATGAGGCGGATAGTTGACCGGTCAGCAGTTTTTTATTTCAAGAACGATCAATTTCTTACGTTTTTGAAGGCTTCACTCCTTGCGCCCAGAATATATTCTTGCAGAGCACGTCCTTTCCAACGTTTGCTTTAGGATCATAGATGGATTCTATGCTTGTTCTGGCGAGCCTTCTGGAATCGAGCCTTGTGAGATGATCTATCAAACCAACGGAAATTTCGAACTCAGTAACATTTCCGACTTCTTTCCCAACGAGGTCAACGTTCGCAGCACGTCGATTCACATCACTTCGGATACTGATCCGGTAACGATTGTTGTTCTTTTCGACGTCACGATGCACAAGATCGTCAATAACTGTCCTTATCTCTTTCTCGCTTTAGAGGATAATTACATCCTTCGAAGCATGACATTGGACGATGCGGAGAAAGTTGCAGAAGCGTTTGCGTAGTGAGTGTCCGTTTGTCATGTGTGTCAACTAATATTGATTTTCAACTGATCGACGTTTTTATAGTGTAACATCGTATTCTGATCATTAAGGTTGATGCATGCTCGTGATATTCGGTTCCGTTTGTACTGTTGGATCGTTTCGTTTTCGTATGATGAACGTGATATAGTTGTTACGACGTTTCGGTCGTATAGGTTACTAGTACTCGAGGGCTTAAACTGATTCAATGTTATGGGCGATTTGGTGATGAGTAATTAGGAACATGGAGAGATGGTACGAATAAGATCAAAACGTCTTCTGAAACATCGGACGATAGAGAGAAACAACATGATTTGAGTGGAGATTTCTATTAGATCCATAAGTCGCTGATCTTAGTCTCGTCATCATTCTTCTCTTCTGTATCGCACGAGGGGCGATGAAGAAGTGAGATAGCAAGCATTTCTATCTGAGTTCGTTGACCCCATTTCTCTAACCTAGGATCCTTGACTCGATAGTGAGTGATTTTAGCCTCGAGGAGTACGAGATCATTCTTTTTTAGGTCGATAGGAGAGAATGTCTCCATATCGCTTTTCGCTCTTAATACTTCGCGAGCGTCATATACAGAGCCGAATAAAACCTGTTCGTATGAAACGAAGGTCATCACTATTGACGTCGGTGGTCGTGAATGAAGTTCACCGGATTATTGTCCTTTTTCGAAGTCTGCCATTTGACAGCGCGTATCGCAGGTCCATATGTCTCGATTGAACCTAGTAAAAGGGATGAAGCACTCTCGATTTAGTGAAAAGTTGAAAGGAAACGAACTAAATGAAGTACAGACCTTCACGAGGTATGGATAAACCGGCGAGAAGTCGCATAGTTTGAACACGTAGTTCGTTCGACAGAGGTGCGACAGTTACAGAAGCTTGTTTTTCGACAACACCATCTTTCTCGAACCAAGAAGATACGAGATGACCTACGATCCAGATCACGACGGGTTCGTTCGAAGCAGGATTACAGAGTTCTTTGCTGCGATCGCTCATAGGATGGTACTTTCCCCATGTCGCAGTCGGAAGCAAGTTTCCTAAAGAGTAAACGCCTGCAACTTTATTGACATAGTTGGAAAGAACTTCGATTCGTCTGTAAATGGTCAGGAAGGCTGAACGAAATTCGATGAGTTCACCTACTTTTTCAACACGTCGGAGTACTGACATATCTGATCCTCGTCAATGAAACGTGCAGTAGGCTTCGGGATGATGGATTGAACGCAAAGCGTAGGTGAAGACGAAGTAGACGAAGTGTTTGGCGTCTTTGATTCATTGTCTTTCGAGGAGCTGGAAACGGTTTTTTCATCCGTTGACGATTGGTGCTCTGCGACTGCGATTAATAATCGAGGTTCAGCTAAGAAAAATAAAGCTTCTCCGCACCTACGTTCCTTTCTCCAATTCTGGCAGGACCAGGACGAGTTTCAAGTTGAGCTTCGTCTGATACGCTGAACATAGTTGAGTCAATCAATAGTGAAATGAAACGCGCCAGCTACGTAGGAAGTGGAAGCGAATTTTCGCCTTTTTCTTTTTCAGATAGTCTGAATGAATGTCAGAGAATTCATATGGTGCAGATTTATAAACCATACCTCGCTTTCTTGGAAGAGGGCGTTTCAATATGAGAGGTTGAGTCTCGTTTACCCATTGTGGTTTGGAAGCGAGGAGGAGAGAGGAAAGATAGGGGTGTCACGAACGGATGTGTCGTTTGAATCGTAATCAAAGCCCCTCTGGATTTATTTATTTTATTATTATCTTTACCCTATACTTAGTACACAGTCGCATATAAGCCGAAAACGAAACAAAGGATGTATAGTTTACTTTCTCGGTCGAGCTTGTTACGAAGAAAATTGAAACGAACACTAACGTTAAATGAGCTTTCATCTTCTACTCTTTCAACGGTGATTGAGATTCAGTTTGGTCTCGCATTTCAACGTTTTCATGCGAATTTTCCATTAACGAGCCGAACGCGAGAGGAGCACGCTTCTTCGTGTTTTCAGGCGACGCTACAGAAAGCGTCGATTGATGACGTTTGACGGGTCTGATATCTGGCGCGGAATCTGTTCTGGTTCGTTTACGAAAATCCTCCTATGAGATCATTCAGATATGTGAAGGTCATCAATTCTAGAGATCTAACGAACATCAGGAGATTGAGTGGGACCGCATCCTTTGGAAAGACGAATGATGTGGTTGAACGTGAGATCTATCCTTAGAGACCTTCCGCACGATGTGTTTCTGTTACCGACGAGTTCGAGTTCTACGTCCAACTCTACGAAGTCTCCCGGAGTAAGCAACAGTTCGGGAATTTGCGTCATGTTATCGCTGGCGTCGTAATGAACGATAGGAAGTTGATCCCGTAATGACCATTGGTTCTCAATATTCTTCAACCACCCTTTTGGATCCGACGGACGGAACGAATGTGCGGACGTAGAACTCTGTCCAACATACATCATTTCAGTGAATGGAATTAAGAAACGTAGTGCGTACCCTCTGAAAGACGTTTCTCTTCAATCTAAGGAGACCTTTGTACTCCTTACCGATCAGAGGTATTTTCAATGAGCGAGAGGAAAATTCGCGAATGAGATTGAGAGTATGTAACTGAGCCTCCCATGCAGATTTGCAACTTCCACCGCTAAGAACGACCCTCTGAACTGCACTGTGTGCGCTTGATGGTGATCTGTGAATGTGTGAGAACGGAGTTAGCGAGATTGATGAAACATACCCGTCCCAATTGCCGAAATCAGACAATCGAAAGTCGCGTAAAAACCCGTGGAGCCTACAGGAAACTGTTCGGATGTCTTGCACTGGGCCAGTTATTGGAGTTTTGTAAACGATACATTTGTTTCGCATCGGATTCTTCACTGACGGGTCCTCAACGACGTCAGCATATTCTGCTAATCCTTCTAAATTGTAAGGGAAAAATTCCGTAGCAGGAATGATAGACGCGTGTCGATGTTTCAAGATAGATTCGCGCAGAGATGGGGGCCAATCAGGAATATAAACCCGTCGGATGTCTGAAGGTATGTACGCCATTGCTTACGTTGTGGGGGAAGAGCAATGAAGGGACCCCTATAATTTTTCGACTACATTCGGTTTCCGACAATTACAAATCTTGATTTTTTTCGTTGTCCAGTAAGAGAGGCTGAAAGTCGTGGGAGGTTTCTTCGTCTATGATGTTCAGTCGCTGAATTTCGTGTCGTAAGTCCTCTTGAATTCTAGAGAAAACTCTGTGAGGCGGAAACCATCGTAAAATTCCGATAGAAGAGAAACTTTTTGCCCGTGATAGCATAACGTAGCCGTGTTGAAGATTTCGCGCGCTAGCTAGGTCTACGACGACGTTGTTCAACGTTCTTCCTTGCACTTTATAGTCAGTAAACGCCCATGCAGGAATTAACGGCAGCTGTGAACGGAGAATACGTATTTTTTGTCGTGAATCTCGTAGCTTGTAAGTGAAAGAACTTGTCTGGGGAAAAACAGGAACGACATCTTGATTCGAATCATGAATTCCTAAATTACACCGCGCAACTTCTACGTACGCGCATATAGCTTCTTTGCCTTCGTCAGTTTGTCGATAAATGACATCAGTGAGAACTCCTTCTGTACCATTAACGATTCTATGTTGCATTGACAGATTCTCCGTTATCATAACAGGCATTCCGGGTATTAGAGGAAGAAAACCTAGTAATTCTTTCGATTCAGTGGATCGCAGGTTACACACCCTCATTCTCTCTCTTCCAGTCAAACGCTTCCCATTTATTTTATCCACAGAAAGAAAAGCGTTGTAATCCTGGTGAGAGTTGTTAGCAAACTGACGTGCTCTGATTTCATTGAATTGATCGCGTAGACGTCGTTCTCCAAACACCACAGGTGCGTCGCATAACGTCCGATATTCTTCAGGACGTTCTATGGCAAGACGTTCCATCAGCCGATTTTTTAACACGTCGTAGTCGGATGGACAGGTATGATTGAATGAAGTCGCCCGTCCAGTTCTTTGTCGTTCCAAAAAATCAATAAAGGTTGAATCATTTTTTGCACGCATGTTTTTTCGAAGGAGTACGACGTGCGTGATTTCTCTCCAAATACTGGCGCCAAATAATCCACTTTGTCCTCCCTTTGTTTCCTTTATCCGAGTTGATTGGTGTTTCATGAAATTGTGCGCGTAAATCGGGAAACCAATTACAGGACGCAATTGACACAAATCTCCCGCAAATATGACGTTCACTCCCCCGAAAGGTTTATCTTTCGAAGTGATTTCGAACCCTTTAGCAATTGAAATCCTTTCAGAAATTTCGGATAAGAATTCCGCAGAAATCATCGAAATTTCATCTAGAATTAAATATTTCACTCTTCCCCATATGTTTTCTAATTCTTGCCTATTCTTCGGAGTTAATTTTCCAGGCAAATAAGTCAAGGCGTGGATAGTGTAGCCATGAATAAGGATGGCGGCACAACCAGTTGGCGCTGCTTTCAGTAAATCATCACTATTTCCACATCTACGGAAAAGTTCCACAATCGCTTTGATCACATGACTCTTTCCAG
>JBBPOD010001132.1:0-11347 GCA_038091255.1 Tylopilus intermedius | reverse complement strand
TGTTCAAGCGCCGTGCATTCCTTCACTGGTACACTGGGGAGGGGATGGATATCATGGAATTCTCCGAGGCCGAGAGTAACACCAATGATTTGATGTAAGTCACATCATGATCGTGCCATTGCATATTTAAGTTTTCTTATCCATGTGCAGTGCTGAGTACCAGCAGGTGTGTTGCTCTGATTTAGATTGCCATGATCTACTCTAACTCGTGATTATAACAGTATCAAGAAGCGAGCGTCGAGGAAGAAGAAGAGGAAGAAGAAGAAGAGGTCGTAGACCAATAACGCACGCATTGGCTGTCCGACTTTCGTCTCTTGTTTTCTCTTGTCTTTTCTTTTTCTGAATTTTATCGTATCTGCCAATTTGTCTCGTAATCTGCTTTCGGTTTCGGACCAATCACACTTTGCCATGAATCATAATCAGGACTGAATTCGCGGTATACGTCCGCCACAATCAAGTTTCGTCCCAAAGGTATGTATCCATCTGGCAGTGGTAATCATGTGGCTCACATGCCATATGTCGGTGAGCCCTATTCTCGCCTTTCCATCTGGGTCGATTTCTTACAGCATTATCGTGGCAAATTTTCTCAAGGTACGCTTGTCAACTCCCGCACATATGGGGGGTATTATCTGCATTATTCGGTGAATCTTCGGCGGAATCATAAATTTCCAGTCACTCGTGACCCGGAAGTGCGGCCATATTAGTTCCGGGACTCTCGGTTGTGTGAGGTATAAGAACAGGCTGAGGAGCGGGGGTTATTCATCCCACTGAGAACTGACCAAGTTGCTTATCATGACGGACTCGTATGAATGGCCCTCCCGTTTCGTCGACCTGAAACGCGAGATAGTTTCAGCGACGACACCAGAACGTCTCACGGCGGCATGGAATGACATCCTCGCAGAGCTGGCTACCCGCACTGCGGAGATCGCGCGGTCTGGGCCTGATGTGAGATTCGTTTTCCAGGGTTCTGCCATGCTCACTGATATCGTCTGATAGTTCGTTCCCCAAGTCGACTTTGCAGACTTGGATAAACTGACCCCCGAAGAGATCAATGTAATTAGACGCAAAGGCTCCGTCGTCATTCGTGGTGTCGTCGATAACAAGACGGCCTCTGGTTGGAAGGAGGCGCTCGACGAATTCGCCAAAGCAAACCCTCAAGCAGAAGGTTTGCACTAGTCATGCTAATCTACGTGTCTCTCAATCTTTTGTTGGCCCTGGTTTGAACAGGTTTCCCCGAAGGCAATAAGCAATTCTTCCATCTTTAGTCAGTCGCTCTGTTGTTACCCAGTGCGCTATCGCATCTCGTACTAACGGCGCCCTAGCTGGACACGCCCACAGGTGCAAGCTCGTGCGCACCCTAATGTCTTGAAGGCGTCTGCCTGGCTCAACAACTTGTACCATATCAATTCTGGCAAGACACTCGAGGGTGTCGATCTCTCCGTTCCTTTGATATACGCCGATCGTTTCCGCATTCGCCACCCCGGTGGTCACTGGGGCAACTTCCCACCCCACGTCGATGGTGTGCATCTCCTTCACACATCCGTAACCAGCACTGAACTATTGCTATCTCTAGGCGGTGCGATCGAGCGCTGGGAAGACGATACTTTCCGTCGCTGCTTCAAGGATATCCTCGCAGGCAACTGGCGCGAGCATGATCCTTATGACCTCGAGTACCGTCTTGATGCACGCAGCTCGTTGTACGGACGACCTGGACAAGCGACCGTGTTCAGGACTTTCCAAGGCTGGTTGGCCATGAGGTCTGTCGATATCGTTCTGTTGTCACATATCACTCACCAGAGCAACGATCCATCACACAGCGAGACGGCGCCGACACAAGGGACACTGCGCGTCTTCCCTGATGTTCAGCTGTCCAACGCCTACACGATCCTTCGTCCATTCTTCCGCCCCACCGTGTCCGAGGGTTCCCCTGACATCCTCGACCCCAAGAACTGGCAGTTTGGTACGTTGATGCTGCGCATCGCTTGTTCCTGCTTGTAGCTTGAGCTATCCGGTGTTTAGACATCTCGACACCGGACTTCCCGGGCATTACTCGCGTGGGTTGTGGATTCAGTGGTCCTCGGCCGACGCCTAAGCTCCACCCACACCTCAAGCTCGAGGAGACGATGACTTCCATCCCGAAAGTCTTCCCCGGCGACATGGTCTTTTGGCACTGTGTAAGAGCTTCCTCGCTCAAGACTTGTTCCGTGCTCTTCATGTTCTCCTCTTTCAGGACGTGGTTCATTCCGTCGAGACGGAACACACCGGCACCACTGATT
This sequence comes from Tylopilus intermedius, assembly GCA_038091255.1. Lineage (NCBI taxonomy): Eukaryota > Fungi > Basidiomycota > Agaricomycetes > Boletales > Boletaceae > Tylopilus > Tylopilus intermedius. The sequence continues at coordinate 9,071 of JBBPOD010001132.1, read as the reverse complement.
CGGCAGGTAAGACTTTTCTTCCTCACCAATGCAAGACACTGATCGGATGGCCGCTTGGAATGCTAGTGATGTACATTGGCGCCGTCCCTAAGACCCCACACAACTTGGCCTACGTCGTGAAGCAGGCTCAGACGTTCCTTGCAGGACAGAACCCGCCCGACTTTGCTAAGCTCAAGGAAGGGACGACGCTCGTCGGGCTTGGCTCCGACCTTGACGTCAAGGAACGAATTAGTCGGGTTGCGATGGGTCTGCCCATTGAAGTCGCGTGATGTAGATGGTTGAGGTTGCTGCACGATGGTCATTTGAAGCGAATGATTTTCCTTGTTTCGTGAATAAACTCTGCGCGTATTGGTCGTATGAATAACATCTTGTAGGACTAGATGCAAATAGGAACGGATTGCAAGCGAGAATGCCGTGGCCCAGCCGGCAAGTGAACGTTACACTTTCAAACATAGTCTGAATGCCTGGTGGTCGGATATTCTGATTGCTGACCAGGACTTCCCGGGCATCATACATGTGAGTTTGGGTACTTTCAAGTTGAGCCGCACCCCGCACCGTCGGGTCCATCTGCATTTCAGGCTCGAAGAGACGGAGACTTCTATTCCGAAAGTCTCCCCTGGTGATATGACCATTTGGTACTGCGTAAGAGCCCCCCCCCATCGGATGTACATGTACATTCAAGAAGTTGCTGCGGTTCCCCGGAAGACGTACAACTCACCGCGGCACGCGTCGCCAGTAGGCTCAGGCCATTATCGGGGTCGGACTGAACACCCCTGACTATCATCTGGAGTGGAAGGTATGCATTGGGGTCGGCGCGGGCGCGGACGTCAGACAGCAGTAGAATGCGTTGCAAGTGCGAGCACCATCAGATCAACGAGACAGCATACAGCACAATATTTAGCAGGCGGAACGTCCGTCAAACCCGAACTCATATGTCGGACATCTCCAAACACCAGGTACACACCGGGGGAGGTAAGCTGAGACGCGAACTGACATCAAGACGGCACCAAGTCGACTCGTCCCTTCCGGGTTCGTGCACAGCGCCGCTCTCGCTCGGATCGGTCGTAGGCGTCGTCACGGCGAGATGTGACCACACCGGAAGCCTGAGGGGGCAAATATTCCATCGGGGAAGGCGCCACCTCCAAGAGGGTCGGACGTAACGAGACTCGAGCTGGACCTGGCGAATACACGGCGACCTGCGCCGGTTTCTTCGACTTGCTCAACGAGGCAGAAGGGACCCACTCCGAACGCTGTTCCTGTCTCTTCTCCTCTTCCAGTTCGGAATCGAAAACAGGAGAGGCGGAATGTGGGATGGGCATGCTGAACGCGCGATTCCGGAGGGGATGATTCTCTGGGAACCCGATCCCAAGACCGACCGGTTCTGCCCTCGGTCTTCGTCGCAGCTCGTAGGACTCCATCTTATCGGTTTTCTTCCCAGCGCCAGCAGTGGTAGGTTGCAACAAACCAAGGGATGGCAGCTCACGGTGCGCGCGACGCGGAACTTCGGCGTCGCAGAAACTGGGGCTCGCCGGACGTCGGGTCGCGAGCATGCTTGCAACACGCCTGTGCTGCCTGGTGTCAACGCGGAGAAACGTAGGACGGCGAAGGGGTCGCGATGCTGCTGTGTCAGCAACTTCACGAGCACTTCGATTCCTATTCCCATTTCCGTCTCGTTCTGCACCCCCATCGGCGTCGGCGTCGTAACCTGTCTCGTCGTTGGCGACAACGGACTGGGTGAGCGCACGGTGATTAACCTGTCTGAGAGGCCTGGAAGGCGTGATGTCCTTGTCTCCCAGCCCCAAGGAGATCCGTCCGAGTTGGCGAGAAGCATCGAGGATGTCTTTCGGCGTGCGCATCTTCGCCTCTGGCGCCGTCGGTGAAGTGGGTGGTGTGATTTCAGTCTGTACGTCGGAAAAATCTGACGGTGCGGAAAAGAGTATGGACGTTGTCGATTCTAGACCAGAGGAGGATGCACGATAACTGGCCAACCAGGGCCCTTCCTCGGATGATGAAGCCGACATGGTGACAGAGTGAGAATGAAATAGAGAAAGAGGAGCTAACCTTGAGCCTGACACCGTCACGGTGTGATGATATTCGTGCTTGGTCCGACACGAAACTTGAACGTGACTCTGACCGTCACGAATCGTTTTCTTGTTTCACTGTTTAACTCGACATGTCTCCTATCCTTTCCTTCGACTCGTCCTCCTTGCTACTTATCACATCCTGTATGCGGCTTAGGTCGATTCTACTTGCTTCTCGACGCAGTCCGTACTCGATCAGGATATCACGACAGTGCGACGTATACCACATCTATAGCTTGCAAAGCCCATTAGTGATCGTTGCATTCCAAGTGCTGGCTTACTGTCTTGTAACGTAACGCTTTCAAGACTGGCTGCCAAGCGAGGGAGTTACCTCACAATTTCCATGTCAGAAATGAACCGATGAGTGGCGCTCTCGGCCAACAAAGTAATAAACCTTATTCTGAATCTAGCAGCCCTCAGGCCGCCTCTGGTGAGTGGTCCAGTACTTATCGTGACGCGCAGAGCTCGTCAATGTAATCCCTGAATAGTGCCCGCCGACTCGAACTATTCGAAGTACACGTCGGCACTGCAGATTCACGCCAGGCAATCCCTATGTCTGGCTGGGGCGGAGTCAGCACCGTACGTAACAAAAAGCGAATGAAGAACACTACTAGTATGGCTATACTATGATAGGATTCTAGCGGCTTGTTTTTTTCTTCTTCTCCTACAGTCCCATCCGCCATGAGCTCCCTTTCCACTGTGCTTTTCTTCACATACTCGGAGTACGGCCAAGCCAACGAATGCCTCGCGACTTCATATGAGCTCGCGCTCGCAGGGGCGAATGTCCACATTGCGTCATTTCCAGCGCTCAAGACTCGTATTGACCAGCTACAAGAGCTCATCGACCGTCACCGTTCGCGTTCCAGCAGCAAATCCGCGGGCTCTGTTATCTTCCAAGAATGCAAGGGCGTCCTACCGTTTGCGGAAGCTATCGTAAAGGGCGGTGTAACAAGGGCGGGCCAACCACATACACCTGGTCTAGGTGTCTTGGAATTTTATTCGCGAATACCCGTCTGGGCCGTTCCCTGGAGTGCAGATGAATATCTTGCCGCTATTGAGAGCTGTAAAGAGATCATCACGTCGATCAAACCAGATCTGGTAGTGGTCGATTCTTTGTTCCTCGCTGTGCTTGACGCTTGCGAACTCTTGAATGAAGCATTTATAGTTATACACGCAAATGGCCTCAAGGAAGCCCTGATGAAGAAGCAACCGTACTTGGCGGCACTTTGGAAGTATCCCCTGTTCGTCGGTATTTTTCTAACTTCTGCATGCAATTCAACATGTTTTCCTTCTTGACAGTGCAGGAACCGCCTTTTCGTTCCCTCTCAAATGGTGGCAGATCCCCCTCAACATCTATCTCTATATTCGACTCATCATACGAATGCTGACTTCATCGCACATGAAATGTTTCAGAGCAGTACGCCAATCCCTCGGGCTCAGCGCACGCCCCAGATCCCGATGCAAGCTACATATCTGGTCCACATTCCCTGAACTCGACTTCCCCTTCACGCTCATCCCAGAGGAATTCGTTTTCTGTGGACCCATAATCCTGCCATTTGTGCCCCTAGAAGAACGCGATCCAGGATTGATGAAGTGGCTGGACAAGGGGCCAACTGTCCTGATCAATTTTGGGTCGAACAGGGTTTCCAACGAGGAGCTGGCAAGTGAAATCGCTGGCGCGCTTCGCATTGTATTGGATTATCACGCGCAACAAAGATCTAGCAAGATCCAGGTGCTCTGGAAAGTCAAGGCAGCTGGAGACGTTCAAGCAGTGATCGACAAAGTCATCGGGAAGGAAATCAAGGAAGGAGTGGTGAAGGTCGTAGCTTGGTTGGACGCAGATCCGGTCTCGATGATGGAACATCCAAACTTGGTGTGTACGGTCCATCACGGAGGGGCAAATTCGTTCTGTGAAGGAGTTTGGTGAGCCCTCGTTTTCGTCTGTGACGTGGAATATGCAAACTCAGTCACTGGCATTGGATAGGTTTGGCATCCCACAGATTGTCCTTCCCGTGTGGTACGACACATACGACTACGCAAATCGCGCCGAGTATCTTAACATTGGTATATTTGGGAGTAAAACGTGTGCGCCGGGTGTTCGTGCAGAAGAATTCGGTCGGGCGTTAGTGACGGTCACAGGGGACAGCGAGGAAGCGAAGAGGTTGAGAGCTTCCGCGAAACGTCTGATGGATGTTTGCAGAGCGAAAGGTAATGGACGGGTGCTTGCATCCGCAACCATCTTGAAGGTGCTCGAAGCGAAGAAGTAGGGGCTATCATACTTTATTCACCCCCTTACTCATGTAGGTAGCTTCCCATTCCTCGGTCGGTTGCCTACCGGTCGCTCCAACAGGGTGGTCATTAGTCAATAATTTCTATTGGAACCCGGGTTACCCAGCCAGATGGCGGGGCTATCAATGGTAGAATGAATATAGGAATTACGCACCGCCGCAGCGCCGTTCCCTCGCTCGTGTTCCAACAACCAAAGCGTTTATCCAGCACGAGAGTAGCACTAGACGATGTTCGCCGTAGATCGCCTTCGGTCAGTGAAACCTTAGTAGAAATGGACGCGGGTAGTCTGTCTGATCATAGGAGTCTATTCGGCACGACACAAGAACCCTTGCAACGCCCGCTAACTCGAGATCCATTCCGCAAGTTCATTGACAGATACAGATAACATGTGGAGCCCGATATCACGTACACGGTACAAATTTAGTGACTGACGATAGCACATGTTATACATTACACGGAACACGATCACCGATTTACCACTTGGCATAGGGCAAGAATTTTCCACTGTTTGCGAACAAGGGTCATCAGAATAGCCTTTAAAGATCAACGGGATGGCTTACTCGAACGTGAGGACTACGCGGTCACCCTTTGGGTCGGGTTTCTTCGTCACGCTGACCGTGCAGTCGATCATGGACATGATACCGTCACCAAACTACAGGGACATGACGTGAGTCTGGCGCCTCACGCAAGATCATTATCGGTACCTTTTCGTGGATGACAGACTGGAGTGTATGCCGTGTGTGAGCTGAGAGGGAAAAGGTAAAGTTGATCACATACCTTGATGGCATGGCCGTAAACCAAGACAGCCTACAAGCGTCATACAGATCAATTCAAACAATCGCTTTGCTGAAAGGATCTCCTGACCTCGTACAAACGGTAGATAACAGGATCGGTTGGAGGGACAGGACCGAGGCCACGGTTAGGCCACCAATGAGAACCCAACTCGCTCTGGATGGACAGAGTTGGGATATCTAGGGCCCGTGCGAGCACCTCGATCTCTTCTGGCGATAGTTTTGCCTGAAACGGGGAGGGTCGATGATCTCGCTCGAACACATCGATCTAGCGCTCGGCTTGCACGAGATACGCACCTGGCCATAGAAAGCCGCAGCCACCCAGATCTCGTCCTTTCCGATAGCCTGTGCCAATTTCTCGAAGCTTAACCCTGTACGAGGGTCAACGTGGGAGATCGCGTAGACCAACGGCCATCGTACCTTTGCGTGCCTTGGCCTCAAACAACCGGGTGAGGATAGGGGGGAGATCAGAATACGGCTGATTATTGGAAGGGATGGACTATCGAAGATTGGTTAGGTACCTTCGAGTTGATGCAATGAGCCACAATGACTGACTGCTGTCTGGGACAAGGACATGGTGGTGGGCGTAAAAAAACGCTGAGTTCGGTGCCCTTTATATCGCTCTGTCAGTGTGATGAGCCAATAATGTCGGCTCGTGAACCCATGTGGAATCCAGTCCAACGGCCCGCCGACAACAAATACGGATGTTATTTCGCAGCCACGAACAGTCGTCTTTGGGAGGCTCATAGATGTGTGATTCCCCATATGTAGGCCGGGCTATGTATTATCCCGATTGGATCTTGCCTTGGGTTTTCCATAGCTAGATCCAGCGTATACGAAGAGACCGTGTGAATAACCACCATCACGATTTACCATGTTCACCATCTTCATTGACGGACCTCCAAACATCTTTCGATGCATGCATCAGCTCGTATAATTGACCCAGCTGATCCGCAGACATCTGGCGGGAGAGGCATCAGGTCAATCGATGGTTTCTGGTGCAAAATACACGAGAAGCTCTACCTTCTCGAACAAGGTAGGATCAAGCTTCTTGAAGTTCTTGGCACTTTGGTCATGAGGTAGTTCATCCAGGTACATTTTCCATTGCGTGAGAAATCCCATGACATAGACAGGATTAGTGACCTCTCGGTGACGGCGGAACTCTGTTTTTGGCAAAACTGATGGTACATCATCGTATGGTAGAATGTTAGACACTCACCATCTTTGATATATGCATCGCCAAGTGAACGCATCTCTCTCGGTAGGCTTCTGTGTGCTCTCAACAATCTACGATACAATCTAAAAAGACATAAATGCTTCAGACCACGGCAAAAACTCGCAGTACTTGCGGTATGGGTGGGTATATAGTCGCACTCGCTTGCTGAAGGTTCAGAGGCTTTGAAGAAATTGATTGTGCCACACGAACATAGCTTCTATGCATCTCTTGCGCTAGTTCCAGCTTGAAATTGCACACGAGCTCCTGGCAAGGGTAATACTGTTCAGGTCAAACTAAGCTGAGTTAGTCCGCAACGGGTGCCCATTTTGCTTACGTCATCTTCCCACAGCAGACTATCCCACTGGCAGAATGCGTACCCATCCGAGTCATTGTCTGCGACCGTCCTGTGGACCGGTACGACCCGATAGTCGTGGAACTTCATTGAGTCATTCCGAATCTTCCCGGCGTGGCAAACCTTTAAGGCTTCTGTTTTCCTTGACTACCGATGGAACTAATTCCGGTGACAGCAGTCTCCGAAGACTAAAACCATGTGAATTCAAACCTGATGATAAAAGTACTTACACAGTGTGGCATGTACGAGATTTATAACTGTACTATAGCAGCCCTGGGCTTGGGTGGCCGACCTCGGATTTCGACATGTAGCCCCCTGCCGACGAGTTGCCAACACAACCTCGTCTCGCTGTACATGTGGAATTATTACTCGTGATCGTTTGCGGAGCGGAAGTAAAATTCTGACTCACATGGCGAATTTAAAGCGACCCAACTTTGGCTAAAACATGACGCTCGCTACCGTCAACCTGAAACCGATCGCTACATTGACAATCGATCGCAGCAACCATGTACGGATTTGGGCGGATAGGCTGCGCTGCCAAGGCAAGTTATCGATCACCTGTCTGATCCAGCTCATGATCGATTGGGCGTCGTGTCGCTCGGCATAGCTTTCCGCGGAACTATCTATAATTGCAATTGATCAAGGTTCAGTTTACTCCAGGTCTATGCTGGGCTTTTGATTTCGTGCAGAGACCCGAGTCGGGAACTCCATTGGATGCATCCTCACGGGCAGGACAGATTTGGCTATACGGAGATGAATGAAACTCGAGGAAACTCGAGGTGTCGTCTAAGCATCTACGGGTAAATCAAAGGGTCTCGCGTTCGCGTATTCTTGTACCTGTCTATTACCCAGTATCTTGATAATGGTAGTTCCACCTCATCGCCGCCGGCGCAAATATAGGGCATCGTTTGAGAATACGAGAAGCCCACCGGCAGAATACGAAGACGCCGTGGGAGTATTCATTGCTAATTTGGGCTTCTCAGAGAAGCACTTGAGACACGTCGTGCAACACGGTCATGGTAATATTGCCGGGTGCATGTTCTCATTCAGAGGTAAAGAGTCGATCGCACATTAACCATTAACTCCCTTTCACAATAGATGGCTCGAGGGGGCTCAGGCCGGAATGTGGTCATATTTTTAATGCTCGAGGGAAACGGCGAGACGGCGGCCGCGTTGGCAGCCACGCGGACTTATCGATCGACGGGCTACTAGATGATACCTCGTTCACACAGCTTCTGGTCACCAGACCAACGTGGACAAGGGATGCTAGATTAAGTAGACCTTGTCCAACACAAGTTTGTCCGGTCGCCTTCCGTGTAGGGCCAACTTCTCTGCCCAGCCCGCCCGAGGGGACACCCCTGGTTCACCCTTATCATGCGTCGCAAGCAACGTCGCGTGCTTCGTGGCGTTTCGTCGCCATCCCCATGTCCGCGGGACGAGAGTACCTTTTTCAACTGAGGTGACTCCACCTCACTCCACCTTGACAGGCGGACGCATGTATCACGAATTCCTCGTGTTCACACCCATGCCACGGCAACTCATGCTAGCGGTACCAGATCCAGCCATGTCCTCGACCGTGATGGGCCACGTCCTTTTTTCGTGCAACACTGTGTTTTTATTCATCGCACAGCCCGTTCCCTGCAACCTCGAGGCTTGCTTCAGGTTGTGCACCTACACCGCACCAGGTCTCCGACGAGGTACACTAGGGTACACTCTTCCGGCAGGGCTGAGCGGCCCCATTGACGTCCGCGTCGCTGAAGCCGGACGGAGTTCACGTAGAATCCGACATCACCGCTATCGACCGTTTTATTTTTATTTTTAAATTTCCTATACTCCTGTTCCGCTATTCGTTCACCGCATGCGGTACGATGGTGTCGCAAGGCCGGCCTGTACCCCTCGCCCGAGGTCTACACCTGTTGTACTTCTTCTCATGGACACCCCGACCCGTGCGCCGTCAACATGGACCTCTACACGTCTACCCAGTGACGGTGGCGCAAATGACAATGTTCATGGGTCACTCGGTGGCTGACAAACGACGCACGCGCTAGGGAGGACCCTGCAATCTCGAGATTAAACCTAGTACCCCACCCCCGCCCGACCCGTCGCGACACGTCCGCTGCCTAATATCACTTCACATTCGACGTGCTTCCGGTTGACGAGAAAAAAAACCTTGTTCGCTTGCCTACTATATAACTAACTAGCTATTTTTTTTTTTCGACGTACAGCCGATCGATAGACGGACGGACGACGATGTGATGACATACCCGACTGCCTCGATCGACAACCTGGGGGACGGTCGTGCGCGCGCACGAGACGGGCACCGACCAGGACCTATACCCGAC
>JBBPOD010001131.1:0-11349 GCA_038091255.1 Tylopilus intermedius | reverse complement strand
AACGTCCAGAGCTTCAGACTCCCATCCAAGGCCGTCTGTCATCACGATCACAGGACAAGCGCCGGCAGGTCAACGGTTAAGTAACTACGTAACATGGTATACTTTCACTAGAGAGCCTCAATGCCAGACGAGCTAGAGAATCCGAAATGCGATAAGGCGGCGCGAGGCGATGTCCGGGGCATCCAGTATAAACGCATGTTTGCGCATGAATCTATGTGGCCAATGACACTAGAATGATTTAGTGACGAGCTTACTGAAATGCAAATTGTAGTTGATCAGATTGGTAGGGTCGAGGGTTACATGATTCACTTGGACAGAAAAAAAGCGCCTGAGACACGAGAACATTCTGCGTGCGAGTTGATCATTATAAGGAGACACGTGGGTACAGGCAACACCGTGGGCTCACCTAGTGTACTAGTCGACGACCACACAGCCTACTTTCGTCACCCCTAGCTGGGTATGTTTACACGGACAGGGCTGCGACAGCAAAGTGAGTGAATGGACAAGTCAATCGATCGAACGATACTCACGGAAACAGAGAACGATGATAACCGACCTTCCTCACGAAATGGTCAGCAAGCAGAGACAGAGACGGCCGAATATGATGTAGACAAGGTGATTGAAACCCGATTTCAACGAGCTTATTGCAAAGACTGGTTCCTCTTCACGAAAAGGGAGCAAAACGGATCAAGATCGATTGTCGAAAAAGAACCCGAGTAGTCGCGGTTTTCGCTGATGGAAAGCATGTGGTTGGCGGTGACGACGAAGGCAAGATTCGAAAGTGGCGCGCTCATGATGGCAGGGAAGTGGGAACGCCAATGGACGCGAGGAGTGGGGTTGTAGACATAGCAGTGTCACGCGATGGACAGTGGGTCGTCAGTGGGACGAGGGAGGGCATGGTGACCGTTTGGAATGCGGCGAACGGCGCGAAGAAGACCGAGTTCAAGGCACACTCGAATTCGGTGGGTGCAGTCGACATCTCGTTCGATGGGACGAAAATCGCGACAGGATCATCCGGCAAAACTGCCTATGTCTGGTCGCTCGGGACTGGCGACCGACTCCAGTTGAATCACGACAACGATGTGGTCGGAGCCAAATTCTCATCCGACGGACGCTTGCTTGCCACTGCCACGTGGAATGACTCTGTTCGCGTCTACGACTGTCAGAAGGGAAAGTTCATCTACAGCGCTCCAATCGAGGTCTATCCACATTACAACCGATCCCTTGCCTGGTCGATAGATGGCAAGCAGCTTTTCGCTTTATCCCACCACGGCAACATCCACTGTCTCGGCTCATCCAACGGGACCAAGCTCTCAAAATGGCCCACCCACGACGATGCCAAATGCATCGCTTTGGGAGGGAGTGGCGCGTTGATAGCAGCCTCTGCGGGATCACTGGTCTCGCTCTGGAGTACGACGACTGGGAAGCAAATCGGGTCTGTCATCCAGTATGATCACCCTATTTCATCCATGGCTCTCTCAGACATGAACGACCTCGTCATCTGTGGAAAAAACTCTGTCACCGTCTCCGTACCCTGTGTCACCCCTCTTCAAGCTGATCCCATTACCTCTCTCCGCAAAACTGTCCGAGCACTTCACGACGAACTCGCCGACTCTCAGCGCACAGCCAAGCAACAAAAGGACACACTTTGTGCGCTTATAAACTCATTCCGAGCGGTAGCCCACGAAACCACCCCGGGTCTGCTCATTCACTCCTTTTGCTCGCCCTCCTCTGACCATCTTTTGTTGTCCAGCCGAACTAGGAACAAACCAGGAGGAAAACGCACAACAACATCATCTCCGGCTCCCCGATGCCCAGAGTACGGTCAACCAAGAGGAAAATAGTTTCGACGAATGTGTCAACTCGCTTCGGGCAAGGGACATGTACTCCAGTGCGTCCGTCAAGCCTCGTATGAGGTACTTCGCTCATATACTTGTTGCAGGCAAAAGAATTTCATCTCTCGAACAAACTATCCAAGACCTACGTGCCCAGCTTGAAAACTCCCGTGTGTCCATACAGGCTCCCCTGACTTGTGTTTCACTCATGAAAATTGTCGTCAGAAAGCAAAATTGCGTCTCTCGAGCAAACTCACGAAGACCTACATGTCCAGCTTAAATATTCCCGTGTGTCCATACAAGCTCCTCTGACTTGTGTTCCACTCACGAACATTTTCGTCAGAAAGCAAAATTGCATCTCTCAAAGATACCACCCAGGACCTGCGCATCCAACTTGCCAAAGCTCAGGAGAAAGCCGATCTATCGATCCGGATCAGCTGCGCACACGAGCAGAGGCTCGAATGCGAATCCCTCTATTCTCAACATCGCATATACGACGCTGCATGTTCTCTTCTCAAGCTGGAGAATACAATATCCGGAGATGTAAGAGCTAACATGTCAATTACCGACTGGCTGGACGGTACGTTTTGACGTCGCGAGTCAACGTTGCATATTCAGTCTTTGTCGTTAGAGTTTGCGAACCGCTGTGTCACTGCACTCGAGAGGGTCGGAGACGAGGCACCAAATGCCGATAAGCAGGATGAAGCGGTCTCAGCATACTCGGCTGCATTGTCGCTCCGCTTCTCAGCACCGGTTCTAATAAAGTGGACCAGGAAGATGCTGGTTCGGGGCCCAGGAAAAGAAGCATTGAATGCCACATCCGAGGTATGTTCTTTATGATCGGTTGCATGTAGGATGTTGATCTATCTTGGTTCAGTTCAAGGTTCCGAGGTTCACAGCATACCGCATCATCTGTGGCATTTTGGAAGATGATGGTCGGCTTACGGAGGCCGTCGAGTGTTTCCGACAGGCGCAGGATGAACTTGAAGACGATGTTGCCCACGATGAGCGCACGCAGTGGGAACATGGTAAGAACTACTATCAATGGCACCGGAATGGTGATCCACTAAAGGACCTTCCTAGACTTTCGTGTGCGTTTGGCAGACAAGCTAGAGAAGCTGGGTGACATTGCAAGAGACGCCAAAAAACACGAGGAGGCCGTTGGACACTATTCGACTGCACTGACACTTAATCCAACGAACTTCAATGACATTCTCCTCAAGCAGAGCAACGAGGTTCGCATTTCGTTCAAGATTTCAGGATGGTAACGCTGATCCACGATCTCAGGCCATTGAGCTCCACCCTTCGTCCTATATAGGGTATAAAGGAAAGCATACAGCGTTGCACGGCATGCGGCATTTCGGCGAAGCATTCAAGGCATTCAAGGTGATGCTCTCAATACTCGATCAATCACCCGATCCGGGCCTTCGTGGTAAGTCTCCCCAAAGGTCGCATTGACCAATACATAGTATTGATTGGCTTGTACAGAACTCCGTCATGAGTATGTCGATGCGACACCTGAGATACAAAACGTGGTGGAGCAGACTATCCGCGATTTGCCACGTGTGCTCATCGACACCGATACCGGTCTTCTCCATGACAAAGCACAGCAAGCAGCTGCATTCGGAAAACTCGCAGTATACAATGAGCTGCGGTCCTCGATGACTCGGACTACTCAGCTCGACCGGGAACGAATCCGCCAAGAGGTGAAGAATTTCTACAACTACGTCATGTTTTCGCACAAGTGGCAGCCCCATGAGCCGACATTCCAGGTGGTCGAAAACAAGTCGATTTACGACCTCCCGTCTTCACCTGCGTTCAAAAAGCTTCAAAATTTCTGCAAGGTGGTGCGAGCTCTCCGGTTCAAGTGGGCCTGGAGCGATACTTGTTGCGTAAATCAGCTCGACAAGGGCGTCGTGCATGAATCCCTCGTTGCCATGTTCAAGTGGTACCGTGGCTCATCCCTCACCGTCGTCCACCTTCTTGGCGTCTTTTCAGAGTCGCAGGAGATAGGTTGTCTCTTGCGCAGCATCTGGAACACGCGCGGATGGACATATCAAGAATATCTTGCGTCTGACGTTGTCCAGTTCTACACCGAGGACTGGCAGCCTTACCTTGGACTGCAAATGTTCAATCACAAGGAGTCGCCAGTGATCCTTTCGGAGATGGAACGGGCGATGAACTTTGCGAAGGAGGAGCTGGACACACTTCGACCGGGGCTGGACAGGGCACGCGAGAAGCTTTATCTCGCATCGAGGCGTCAAACGACCCGCGAGGAAGATATGGCCTATTCTTTATTCGGCATCTTCAATGTTGCGCTGCCCATCATCTATGGCGAGGGCAATCAGGCCGTTGGTCGCCTCTTGGAGCATATACTGACGCGTTCGGATAACGTCTCCCTCCTCGCATGGACTGGCGGTTCGGGAAGCCACCACAGTTACCTCCCTGCTGAACTCACCGTCTATGACAACATCGTTCCCCTACATCTTCCAGCATCCATCGAAACCACCAAGATGGATGGCTTGATCATGACATTGCGTGCATTATTACCCGACCTCTCCTTGCTTACACCGCTGTACAGGCGCCTCTATGACCTTCCCCCACTCACACTTGTTGCCGGTCGCTTACGACTTCCCGGCATTGTTTTCCCTCTTGCTCTTATCCCTCATTCTGATTCGAACGCCGAGTCAGGTTTGCCTGTTTATCGTGGGACGTCGCCCATGCTGGGCGATGTCGAGATTGCGACTGGAGAGAATTTATCAGGGATGAAGAGCGCACTCCTCATCCACCCCTGGATCAGTCCCCTCCTCGACAAGGATTTCGCGTGCGATAAACCCTTGTTCAACGAGGCGATACGTGTGCTGCGGCTCGTCGTTCGGCTGAAGCAGCCGTTTGGTGCACTACTGCTCGCACCATTGGGGCGTACGCAGTACAAGCGTGTGGCGTACCACTCACGTCCTCCTCGACGCGTACACCACCTTTGTCAACCGCATTCGATGTCAGAGTTACGTCTTGGAATCTTGCGACAACCCCCTTCCCACCCTCGCCCCACTCCATCTCCGCAAGACCGACTTGGTCCGACCAGACTCCGTCGCATATCACCATCAAACAACATGCCAGAGGCTCCTCCGCCTTATGCCACCACGCTCTATGCGCTATAACGACGATATTTCGATCCCCCATTTTCTACTCTGCATTCTCTGGTCTGTCAAGTTTCGTCCCAATTGCGCGCATACACTCACTCTACCCAGAGCACGATCTTTCATTGCTTTTTGGCGACGTTCTCGGTATCGCTCTGGCAGACAAACTACCCGTTTTCAACGAAGCAAAGACATACTCTCTGTCACTTTGGGCCTTGGTCATCGTCTCCCTCTCACCGCCGCCGAGATGATCTGTGTTCGGCTCTTCGACAAAGTTTAAACAGCGCAAGGCAACCAGGCAACATTCTCGACGGTCTAAAAGTAGGCCCATCACATAATTTTGCCCTTTTTTACCTCACGCTTTCAGAATTACCAGGCCATCTCACACAATAGAATGTCACCCGTCTGCGTTTCTCGATCTTCTTTTTCCGCTTCTTTCTACGTCATCACGAACCTTGATTGCAGATCGCCCTACCACCTCGTCCCCCAAGGTTGTTGGCTTGATCCAGCCAACCAGTACTCTGACGCACCACGGGTATGTGAATTATACGGCTCCATCACCGTAGTGATTTGACAGCGTCCTGGCTTGCGTATTTCTCCCTTCGTCTCACCAGTTCTCACTGCTCCCAAATACCTAAGCTTCGGGTGGCATGTTCCCATGGCATCGACGGTTCAAGAACAACGCGGAGCTTCTGCGAAGAATGCGGTGTGATATCCATGGTCGATACCAACTAAACCACGAGAACTGCTCAGCCGGCTTTCGCCGCCGTTTTCTTATCTTCTTTTTATTTGCTGATTGTGTCACTCATGCTCTACGGACATTTCGCACCCGAAAATTCGAAACCGCTCGTCGATGCAGTCACCGAAACCCCCCTACCACACCTCATTCCGACTCCCCGCAGTCTCTCTCAACATGCCGACACCTTTCGGCACGACGCGCCCTCCAGTCCCCGCAAATGTCAATTCCGCCTCTGCTTGTTCTACTTTACTACTGCGCCGCTATACACCGGGTCTCTCACCTCTAACAATGCTGTCTGTACAAAGTCGCTATGATGTAAAACATGGTTTACATGGGCAATCGTGCATTTTGATGAATAGTTTGGAGTGATGCCGAGTGACAAGTGTGAAAATATGATTTGTGTGTAAACGCTTGTTAGTTTCACAGCCACATGTAGACGTATATCCATGACCCAGACCACACTACTTCAATGCGAAGCACCTTGTAAGTTGACCCACAACCGTTTGTTGGCACCGGTCTGATACCGCCTAGGGCCTGTTTATGCCATCGATTGGTGCAAGTCCACAGCGCCGGGCCATCAGTCCCGTCCTCGCTCCGCATTTCTTCTCGCCTCGTTCACAGAAGACTATCGCAATCGGATCGCGGTCGTCGGGTTCCAGGACGAGCGGGTTCTTGTAGAGGACGACTATACCGACTACCCTGACTTTGTTACCCTCGTCGAGGCGAACCACGGATACCCAGCCACGAGCCTACAATGGCAACCTGCCAGTGCAGGCGGGTTTCCTTGGTCAGGAAAGGCGCCATCTGCAGAGTTGCTCGCCACTACCGGGGACGCTCTGAGAGTCTGGGAATACTTTGGAGACGCACCACCTGCCTCATTCGCATATCAATTGGATGCTTCGATCGCTTTGGGCAATTTTGCAAATGCCCTCGTCCGTCGTTCGGGACTTTCCTTGACTAAATGGCAATCTCAATCAAATCACATCATCTCCTTTTTGGAATCATGCAGCGATGGGTCTCAGTCTACTCCCCGGACCACAAACTCGTTATCCATTGTCCGTGTCGCGTTGTCGGCTGAATCGCATACGCGACACACGGAGCAGCCTCCATCATGGACACTTAGTGTCCTCGCCTCGCTTCTCTGTGGCCCCACCGCGTTTTCGAGCCCCCCGGTGCTACATTTTATCCTTCAGTCACTCGCTACCACACTCACGCACAAACGCTCCATTGTACGCGCTCTTCATCCGCATGTTTGGCGATGTTTCGTCTGGACCTTTAGTCAAATGCTGAGAACGTGGAGCCGGCGTCGATTCCCTCGGCATTCTGTGTCATCAAGCAGGAGGTCGGCGCAGAGGTCGGCGTCGCATTCGCTAGCGTGCTCTTAGCTGACCGGACCCCAGCAACGCAGTCTGGCGACCGTGGTGACAGGGTATCTCGCGCCCTCTCCGTCATCAAGACGATGGTTCGAACAGAATGCAAGTACACGCGTCGAGAAGGATTCATCTTTCTCAGCGCACTTGCCGGCGATTCTCAAGCTAGACACCAAATCATAGAGATCCCCTGCTCCGCCTTGCTCAACGGAACCATCATTCATGCCGACTGGGACAGCCTATCGTCAATCGTCCACTCTATCCCCAAGGTTCCGATTTCCGTACGTTGGCCGGAGAAAAGGGAATCGCTCCGCACTACAAGACGTTACTGATAATATGGAGACATTTTGCGAGCCAAGCCGACAGGAAAGATTCGAACGTAAGCCAGCTTACTGCCTTGAGGGTTCGTATATTGAGTAGCACCTTACTCAAGTTGGGCCTTGTTAACGTATGGCTATCCGTCTTGCTACTATGTTCGCATCAGTTCAACTTGAAGTGCGGACAGCACACAACCGGAGCAGCAGAAATGTTGAAATCCACAGCCACGATAATTATCAAGTTTCTCGCTATCCCAGTATGGTACATCCAATTTCTATGTCAAAAGGCTTGACGCTGATATGGTGTAGTACCTGGACTCTATCGATGCCAGAGTTGGAAGCATGAGAGTCGTCACTTCGGAATGCTATCACCAGAACAGGCGATCCTGCTGTGGTGGCTGGACAGTATTTGCGAGGAAAAGCAGTTGAAGAATGGTATTGATCTGTATTATACATCCTTGTGGTGTTGCTTACAGATGTTCGAAAGGGACTCTATCACGGTGATACTCGGATTTCTCTTGATCTGCGCCCATGAACATGGCAGTTCCCCGACCAACGAGCTTCTGTCTATGGTTGACGTCTGACGGTCTTATATAGCCGGGCATGTCACTCTCAAGACGTGTTGGCATACTCCCTTTAGCTTCTCGATGTTATCCGCCAATTGATAGCTTCGTCTCCGAGCAACGTGATGTACACACTTCACATCCTTGGTAGCAGCACTTGCCTTTGGATTGAGGATCATAGTGAGGTCATGTCAGACGATCAGTTTAATTCTGTGGTATGGTCTCTCTTCTCAACCCTGTAGCATGCTGAGTTTCCTTCCAGGCTGTCACCCTGTATTGTGAAGCCCTCAAGGCTCTCGAAGCCCGCCCCTTGTCGATCGAGATCCTCCAGGAAACAGAAAATTTTCTTGCATCTGCTTTCTCTCGCATTCCAATTCCAGCCATAGCGGCGTTCGCTTTCGAAAGATGTGGCGGGCAACCTATCATGGCCAGAGTCAAATTTGCAGCAACCTCCCGCCAAAGATCAGGTCCTGTTTGTCCTGTTTTGTGGACGCCTACGGAGGTGATCTTGCGGAGAGACTGCCAGTGGTGACCGAATCGCAGTCGCAAAGTATCGTGAGATGATTCCTTGGCAAGTCCCACCGCAGATACCGATGGTTTTTTTTCCGTTTCAAAGAGCGCTGACTCTCAAGTGCAGTCTTTGATCACGCATCATCAACAAGACACAGGTAATATCGGTGCGGGCATCGACGAGGTCGACAAATGCTGAAGCTCGAATAGGAATGGAGATTGCACTGCCCGACCTGCAGTGCGTGTTCGCGGGCCATGAGGATACCACTTTTCTCTTACCCTCTCCGGAAGAGGAGATGCTTCAGCCTACCATCCTGCGCCAGCTCCAGAAATACACCAGTAGAATGGACGCGTCCTTTCTAGATGACTCGGAAGAATTCATGAGCAGTCCTCGGAAGCTCTTTTCTCCTATGCCAAGGTCTCGCTCGCCCAAAAATGCCCATTCAATCACTTTAAACCGGAAACGGAAGCTCGCAGAAAGTGGTAATTACATTCTCGCTCGATCAAAGACGAGGTTAATGATCCGTCTTCTCCCGGTCGATGCACCTCAAAAGCAAAGTCGAACCTCGCGGGACGCGCTTCGGTCCGTGCGCCAGCTCGAATCTGACACCTGTGGGTGTCCCACGGATGAGTTCCGTGCCGCTAAAGAAAAGAAAGGTGTTCGATGGCGTAGAGGACCTACCTTCCGAGCGATCTCGCGTCGGAAGGCGGTGGCAACGAGTAAGCGCGTCGTCCGTGCTGGACGGGACCCGATCGTGCCTGCGGCCGCATCGCGTCACGAGCGGGCACTGCAGGCCGCTATCCCTGCGTCGATGCGTCCGGGCGAAGATGGGCTTGACTGGGAAAACGGCTGCGTGGACAGGACGTCGTCAGGCAAGTGCGATTCCCTTGCGATGTGCTCGACGTGCGTTGACCGCTCGCTGTTTTCCAGAGGCCGACGTGGACCGATCTCTCGCGCATGCGCTGGCCAGTTCGCCGCCCGCTTCTGTTGTCCACTCACCTTGCTTAACGAAGCGCGTAGAATCGAGTCCAGCAAGAGCCAAAGCGCGGAGCGAGAACCCTGCGCCCTTGCAAACGGCCCAGCCTACGTCCATACTAGACGCCTTGCAGGACGTGTATGCCTCCCTTGCGAACGGTGCCTCTCGGATACCCTTGTCGGAACTCGTACAGGCGACACGACTGGTCCACAATAGGAAGATCTAACGCAATATTTAAACCACAAAAATACCCCCTTAATCTTGGCGCAGGTCAGACCGGAGCTGTTGTACGGAAGTCTTATTTGCGAAGTTTGTGGTGGTCTTGTCAATGAGATAGAACAACAGTTCAAGTATACCGAGGTACGAATTCGACTCTCGCGTCGTCGACGTCGTCTTTAACCACCCCAACGTATAGCTTAGTTTGTGTCCTAACCCAACCTGCGGCAACCGTGTGGCATGGCAGCTACAAATCGATACCTCTAAATTTACGGATTGGCAACAAGTACGCATTCAAGAAAACCCTTCCGAGATACCCACGGGCTCTATGCCCCGATCCCTTGATGTCATTCTCCAGTCCGAGCTCGTTGAACGGGCCAAAGCCGGAGATAAATGTGTATTCAGTGGAACGTTCATCGTCGTTCCAGACGTTAGCCGACTCGGTCTACCCGGTGGAAACAAGGCGGAGCTCATCCGCGAGGCGAGCAAAAGTGGCGCAAATGCTGCAACGGGTGGTATCAACAGCGGTATAACAGGGCTGAAAAGTCTTAGTGTGCGAGATCTACAGTACAAGACGGCCATGATGCGGACGGCAGGGTAAGTGGTATTTATGCCCATCGATGCGACGACTGAGCATGATTATAGGGTGGTACCAATGTCCGTAGTGAAGAAGAAGACAGTGAGGAGGATGGACAGGCCTTCCTCCGGTCATTAACCGAGCCCGAATTCGATGAACTTAAGAGTATGATCGACTTGGAACACATCTACTCGCGCCTTGTCGAGAGCATCGCACCAACGGTCTATGGCCATGAAATCGTAAAGAAGGGTCTCCTATTACAGCTAATGGGTGGTGTACACAAGCAGACCGCTGAAGGGATGCACTTGCGTGGCGACATCAACATCTGCACTGTTGGTGATCCGTCAAGTGCGTGTCCGCTTCCGTGCTGGATTCGGGGTTGATAGCCTCATCTTGGAAACGATGTACGTTGACGATATGCCTGGCAATGTTGAGATCCGTCCTCTCATCGCACTCATCCAGGACCACAAAGAACAAATCGAACCGACTCATAATCGGCGCGCTCATTGCCACGTTGGCCCTGAGAGTTCTCTTCCGGTCGTATCGCCCGCCGATGGGATTCGCAGCCGCCAGGATCGACGTTCGGGCGTTCAGTGTAGCATGGATACCGGCTTTGGCAATGGATATCGTTTGCTGTTCCATGGCTTCATGAATGGCAACCTGATCCGAGATATCCATCTTGTCAAACCCATCGATGGCACATACACCGTTGTCCGCGAGCATCAGGGCACCAGCTTCGATGGCAAAGTCGCCTGTTTCCTCGTCCTTTACGACTGCGGCTGTGAGACCGGCAGCAGAAGATGCTTTGCCTGAGGTGTAGACAGCGCGGGGCAGGAAGGAACAGATATACCTGCCAGATATCCGGTTAGCTCGCGCTTGTAAGACAGGAAGCTCTGCAACGTTATATTCGCTACGCGCGGACTTTCAACCCCAAGGTGAAGAATCAATGCCCTGGGTTGCCACTTTGCTAATTCTACCCAGCTCACGCCCGAGGCAGCGGACGTCTTGGTTGAAAAGTACAGAATCTTGAGACAAGATGATGCCAGTGGCGTAGGGCGAAACTCGTACCGGATTACCGTGCGACAGCTGGAGGGCATGACTCGTC
>JBBPOD010001130.1:0-11350 GCA_038091255.1 Tylopilus intermedius | reverse complement strand
CGCCAAGTTTACAGGCCCACCAGTTGGGCGGCGAAGGACGCACTCCGAAAATTGCGCATGAAACCGGCACGAACTAAAGATTAGCGGTTGTTATTTCAATAGAAAAGTTGTCCAGTTTACGAGGGTGTGCTCCAAATGACCACCTCGGGACTGGCGGCATAATAGAACTTGCCTGAGGTGCCAGTGTAACTTAGCTCTTGGTTTGTTGACAGGTTGAAGTCACGGTGATGGGAACTCGGACTCGGACCGGCGCATCCGGCGAGGTCACGCGCTTGACCTTGTTGCTTGAAAAAAACCCAACATTCTCAAGTGCTCTCTTCGGTACCACCTGTAAGTTTGGTACTGGTTTTCATTCAAGTAAAGCGCGGATACAACTTGAAGCCCGAATGCATCCAGTGACCAGCCAGCCCCAAGGTTAATTAAGCGCCGAGTGTCGAAAGCCCAATGACATCCCTGCCGCCGCAAATCCTCTCGGTCAATGATCTCCACCGATAAAGAGATCACCCGAGAATCCTCCTTATAATATTTCCAATGGCACCTGATCGTCGGTTCGGTTCGTCCGGTCCGCTGGCGTTGGATCGGAGAAGTGAAAGGGGAGGTTCCCGCGCACTCTTTCTAGTGCTCCCCAATCATGTCCTCTTACCTTATCGAATTGAACAACGGGCAGTTGATCCCAGCTGTCGGCCTTGGTAAGCTTGACTCGCCACAATGAACAAAAGTGTCTCTTGAATGCAGCGGATTCACAGGGACCTGGCAGTCGAAGCCTAACGAGGTTGCGCGCGCAGTCGAGACAGCCCTCAGAGCCGGGTATCGACACCTTGACTGTGCTTGGTGATTACATGTGGTCCCAGGATCTACCGCCTTGACTCACGGATCTCGATGGCACAGGGCATATGGAAACGAAAAGGAGGTTGGTCAAGGCTTGAAAGCATCTGGGGTTCCGAGAGAAGAAGTCTTCGTATGTGGCACGACGAATCTCGCTCAGACTGCTGAAATTGTGGCGTAGATCACCAGTAAGCTGTGGTGCACTTATCATACACGAGTGGAAGAGTGCCTTGATCAGACGCTCGCCAACATCGGGACGAATTACCTAGACCGTGAGCCTAGTTTCATCCATGTCACCATTTTGTATAGTAAATCCCTTTATCGTTGAAGTATACCTCGTCCACTGGCCAGTGGCGCTGAATTCTAATGGGAACCACCCAGTGTTCCCGACACGTCCCAATGGGAATCGTGACGTTGACGAATCAAGGGATTTGAGAGACACTTGGAAGGATATGGAAGCAATGGTCAAGAAAGGTGAAGACGTATGGACATATGGAATCTCGGCTAAACAGCATCACAGGCAAAGTCAGGTCTATTGGTGCATCAAACTTCTCGCAGATGATGCTCGAGAAAATTCTTCCGACCGCAGAAATCGTCCCCGCTGTTAATCAGGTTTGTTGACTCATATGTGCTTCGCGACCAAACAGAAAACTCAACAGTTTGAATCAGCTGGAGATTCACCTTTACAATCCTCAACTCCAACTTTTGGACTACCTGAAGTCCAAAACAATTGTTCCCCAGGCATACTCGCCTCTCGGTTCAACAAACTCACCCCTGTTTACCGATGAGGCGGCGACGGAGATTGCGCGCAAGTACGGCTTGCAGACATCTGATGTTTTGTTAGGTTATCTCCGTAAGACTTCCTACAGAGAATCTCACGCTTGTCTTGATCACGATGGGATCTTGTAGTTGCGAAGGACGTTGTCGTGCTCCCAAAGTCGGTCACTCCAGCCCGCATCGAAGCGAACTTGGCAGGCGCTCTTGCTGCATATAGCAAATTGAATCCCGATGACATGGTCCGACTTGATGCTGTGGCTGCCAGTGGAAAGCAGAGGCGATTCATCATGCCTCGCTGGGGTACGTGACGCTCACTTTCAAATCACCTGTCGAGCTAAAACCCGGGTACTGGCAGGCGTTGACCTTGGTTTTGACAACTGGCCAGTCGCTAATGCCAGTAACTGAAGTTATGTCTGAAAGTAGCACTCATGCCTGGGGCCTGTGAGAGTCACGGGAGCCCGTAGCTGCCTTATCTTGTGAACTGCCATACGTACAAATGTTCCCAGTCACAATCGTGACTTTCTCACCCCCAGAGTCGGTTTCATGATCATGCGTGTGTTTCATGATGGAAATGACAGAGTTCCGGGAGAAACCAGGAGACACCACGCTTGCCAATAATTAATACCAGGCAATAATCAATTTCCCGGCGCCACTGACCATGTGCTGCTGCACTGCTGCAGCATTCAGATCTAATCTGAAGCACAGCTGGTGGTGGGAGCAACCCGGTGGGCAGGACCTCGGAGCGGCATACTCGAATCGGACATTCGGACCCCGTTTGTCGCCTTCGACGCCTTCGAATGCCAGCAAGGGCGGAAAGAGCGACACACCGATTTGACGATCGGCAAGGCTGGCGAGCATCTGAGCTGGCACATCGTCGGTATCTAAGCTGGCGGTACAAGTCACACTCATCGATATCGCAGAGCGTCGCGCCCGCGGATGCACCTCGTCCGTTCATCTCCGATGAGGATTCTGGTCTCTCCGATGACGGCGGCTCCCATTTGTAATCGTGGGAATGTGTATTTGAGGGAGCTGATGCGCAACGCGCGCAACATTGGCAAGCGAAGTACACATTGATCAGTAACTCAGGCAGGCCCTCTACCCCGGCCCTCGCCATAGTCGAGGCGAGACTGGAACCGCCCCGCGGAAGTCCTGTTGAACTTGTATTTAGATCAATTGGCGCACCCCCCGCAGACCCAGGCATCAGTCCGTCATGATTACACGTCAACTCAGCTTGATAATATCCTTTGCTACCGTGCGAATGCCATCGCCATGTTCATTTTTCCGTGAGCTCGCCGGCAAGTGGCATTCGCCAGTCAAACCCTCACTCACGCAAATGGCAGTTACACGCAATACATACCACGTCGCCAGAATTTCCAAAACAGGTCGCCCAAACTGAGCGAGGCAGTTCTGTCGCAATGTGAAGCTACAGCACCTGATGTCGTACTTTCGGGTACTCGATCTGTACCTGCATTAGACGCCAAGGGACTTCAGTTCCACCCATCCTGGGTATAAAAAACTTCAGGTGAGTGTCCCGTTCGCCATCCAACACATCCCTTCCATCAGTAGTCTCTCGCATCCCATTTCATCATGCCGGCTTTGAACCGCACAGGGAACGTCCTTGATGAGGTCTCCGATGCCATCGACCATGGTGGGTTAAGACGGAAATCATGATGGTGTTTGGCTTACCTCGTGACTGGCCTTCAGTCAACGTCCTCAAAGGCAAGCTCGTGGAGGAACCACCCGAGGTCATTGTAACAAAGGACAAAGACTCGTTCAGACAATATGACACCGCTTGCGAACGCGTCAAGGCTTTTTACAAAGAACAGCATGGTAACCATTGTTCAATCAAGAGGTCAACATGATCTAAATATCAGTGTAGAAAAGCAAACAGTTGCATTCAACATCAAGGCGCGCGTTGACTTCAAGAGCCAAAAGCGTGCCCGGATGAGCATTTGGCAAGCTATGGAGATGCTCAATACCCTCGTGGATGACTCCGACCCTGATGTGGGTGCATGTTTGAAGGCTCCCTGATCCGCGTTGACGCCCATCGTAGACCGAATTGTCCCAATTAGATCACCTGCTGCAGACAGCAGAGGCGATTCGACGCGATGGCAAGCCTGAGTGGATGCAAGTCACTGGCCTAATCCACGACCTCGGCAAGCTGCTGTACTTCTTTGATAGCGAGGGACAATGGGATGTCGTTGGGGTAAGTTGGTCTAACCTGCCAAGATTCTCAACATTCATCTTGTCTTCCCAGGACACTTTCTTAGTTGGATGTGCCTTCTCAGACAAGAATATATACCCAGAGACATTCGCAGGCAACCCTGACTCCTACGATGTAGTCTATTCTACCAAATACGGGATCTACGAGCCTCATTGCGGGCTCGACAACGTGATGATATCATGGGGACATGACGAGGCAAGTCGCTAATCATTACGCGACAGGACACTATTTGATGATGTCCTCGGACTCATTTTCAGTACCTGTATCACGTGCTCAAGGATCAGTGCACCCTCCCAGTGGAAGCGTTGGCAATGATTCGATACCACAGTTTCTATCCGTACGTCGCCTAGACCCTCCCTCCTCTATCATTACCTGACCACCTTCATAGATGGCATCGGGAGGGTGCCTACATGCATCTCACAAATGCCAAAGACTTACAGGCTCTCAATGCAGTGCGCGAGTTCAACCCATATGATCTCTACTCTAAATGCGACAAACCCCTTAATGCCGAAGAGTTACGCCCATACTACGAAAACTTGATTGCCAAGTTCTTCCCTTCAGAATTGGATTGGTAGACCCGGCTTGATATGCATAGCACGACATAGAAGGTTTCCAGGCTGTTCGGAACATCTACAGGATTGTACTTTACGCACGCAGCTCAATACTTTTACATTCCGTTCTTCCGCGTTTCAAATCTAATTTATCACCACCTTCCTATCTTTATGGTTCATAGACATCATTCATCTGTATAGTACGCTGAATGACAAACATGTTCACTTCTTATTCTCTGATTCGCATCACGATCGATAAGATGTTATCATGGCTCCACGAATGTTCCCAGCAGTGGAATTCCACCCAGCTCTGAGCACATGGCTCTAAACATATGTCACTCATTTCTTTCCCAAACCACAAGCACAAGGGAGAACTGTGAAGAATGTCAAGCAGTCTACAGACACAACCCTTTTACTTTAACAAGAAATTTGTCGTGTTGAGTGATTGGTACGATTTAAGTTACTGCGCCCTGATGCTCGTTCACCAAGGAAACCCAATTTTTCAGGGACGGCACGATCACGACGTGCGACTCCAATGATTGTACGCTTCTCGGATGACAAAGTGCCGAGAAGAAATTTTTTGATTTTTTTTCAAAGATGTTACGGACAACTATGGGATGGGAGCGGCCGGACGGATCGCGCTCAACATGGAGATACTCGAATTTGACAAGAGTGGGAAGATGAGGGGGAAATCATTCAAGTACGTCCCTTAGATTCACCCATGATAGTGATGAAGAACGTGGTGCGGCGGCGGCTAGTCACTCCCGTTGGGTGCAAGGGAAATCCTCGCGATAATACTGGTGTCGACGAGACGTTGCATAAGCCCAGTGATCCGCGGAGAGTCGAGTCGTCGCTCTCACACCCATCGTCTCTACATCACCCTGATGTTCGTGGTAAACTAACTTATTTCGCGCTCTAGGGATGCATTCGAGCTCATGTTGGGGAGCGTATCCGATAATGGACATTCGCTAGAAGACTGCAAGACATATCTCACGACTCCTAACGGTGTGTATCGGTTGACGTACCTCCTGATTTCATTTGCGCATGCCTTGCCACTGCGACTCTGCATCTGATCATGTTTCCCTTTGCTTCGCACAGCGGTGGACGGACGCCGACCTGTGGACTTTACGCATGGGTTCATTGACTTCAAGAAGTTTTGCGATGAGAACGACATTCCCTTTACCATCGTGTCGAGGTACGAATCCATCCACATTAATTACTTCTCCCCTCTCACTTTCCCACATCGACCGATCAACGGATAATGTATATTGAACCACATGTGCTCTGATTCGGGCATGTTTTCATAGTGGCATGGATGAACTCATCCAAGCTGTCCTTACGGAGCTTGCCAAAGGTTCCGACCAGGACATTGTGAAAGACATATCCATAATTTCAAATGGCGTTCGACGCGACGCGACGGGAAAATGGTTCATTGCGTGGCGCCATCCTGACAGGTGCGCCCCTTGCCCTTTCCCCATCCATTCTGGGCACACTGTGCCTGGTTTGGCTCCAACGATGCGAGTATCGGGTACAATCTGAAACCGTCCTTGGTAGCACATACGGCCACGACAAATCGCAAGCCATCTTGCCTTATAGGGAGTACAGAGAAAAATACAACGGTCAAGGCCCTACCGTATTCTTTTTCGGCGATGGCGTCTCGGGTACGTTGCCTATCGGGGCACCATCCCCATCCCGAAAACCCCTCACTCATACTCTCTCCTCACCTCCTCGCTTCGCTTGTCATCGATGGTTCAGACTTGTCTGCGGCCCAACACGCCGACGTCCTCTTCGTCAAGGTGACTGGGATTGACGAGAAGGATAACCTGAAGAAACACTGCGACAAGGCTGGGATTCCCTACATTCCTTTCATCGATTTCCACGTCGCAAAGTCGATCGTTGGCCAGATCGTCCGCGGAGAGAAGTCCAAGGACGACTTCTTGGTCAAGCCGATCCGGGCCGCCAACTAGATCGAGGCGCATCGGGGGATCGCATCATCCGGTGAGTGAATACATTTGATTGTAGGAGGCTTTTAATGATCGCGGGTGTCTCGCGAGAAGTATACCCCAGATGCAACAGAAGGAAGTGGGGTAGGCAGGCGTCGATTCCGTAGATCCCTCATCAACGCATTCAAAGTTCTATTTCATACACATCACATTGTAGAAAGCCTCAACTGTGGTGCCACACCAAAGAACCAATCACTATTCTATACACCGCACCGGCTTGTTCTTATTTACCACCAGACAATTACGTAGAACGAATTTAGGATGATATATACTAGAGAAAAGGGGGCACTGCACAACGTAAGGTATTAGACCCTCAATATTCTACAACTCGACAATCAGCTCCAAGAAAAACCGAATAAACGCACGCCTGAAACAAGGATGAAATAACTCGATCTCAGCGACCTTTGCGCGGTCTTCCCCCACCGCCCGCTGCTACAGCAGGTTGAGCCGGCACTCGTCGACCCCTGGCCAGCGCTAATGGGATCGGTGGATCGGGGATCGGAGCCTCGCGCATGAATGCTTGGGGTGGCAATGCAACTTGGGGCTGGGCAGCAGCTTGGACTGCAAACCGGTACGGATAGCCTGCCCCAAACACGAACTGGTTGCCAGGAAGAGGGTTAGGTACCTCCATCCCAGCACGTATGCCCACACCGATCCCAGGGCCACCACCCATACCCATGCGCGCAACCATGGCTTCCATCCTTGCAGCGCCGCCCATATAAGGAGGTAAATGGTGTCCTGGCAGAGGGTGGTGCGGCGCTGCCCCTGGGCGTGGTGGTGCCTGTGCCACCGGGATGTCTACCTTGATATTCGACTCGTCCACGTCTGGTCGTGTCTTGCGGATTTCAGCGAGAGCACGTTTCGCTGCTTCAGAGACCTTGTACGTTGCAGTCGTGAGCGACAAAATAATTAGCAAGTGTTGTTGCGAAACTCACCTCTTCTGCGTGTCGTTGCTCAACTGGGTCCCAGAGGTTACATTTCGACTTGTCTACCTTGCCACTGTACGGCGGAGGCTAACATGCGGGTAGTCATTAGTTGATAACAACCAATGATACATGGAACAGGCTGGCCTGGCCGAACGGGTCACCCACATTCGAAAAGTGGTCATATCCAACAATGATTTTCCGACAAATGTAACAAGACACAGTTCGGCAGTTTGGACAAGTCATCTTGTTGCACTGTCATGCAATAAAGTGTGAGGAGATTGAATATTTCGATGGATCGGACCCACTTACACCCATTTCCTTGATGAATGCTGAGAAAAATGAGTTAGAATGATACTCGGTCATATTCCGCTGAAGGCGCAGCTTACATTTCTGGCATTTTGGACAGTTGCGCATAAGTGCCTGGGCTGTTAAAGAACATTGGAACAGGATCGGCCAGGCATAGATCACGCTTACTCATAGCCTCCTCAATGACATGTTGCGCATCCAGGTGTTTGTCCTCTTCCATTTCTGCAACCAACGTGAATTAGGACTGCGCAGTACAGAGGAAAATCGAACTTGCCCTTGCAGGTCTTTGGAAGATGATCCTACACAAAGCCAGCCCTAGGTCAGCATGGGGCATACGGTACGCCGAACAAAACGATCAGTGCTTACTGGCTTTTTACAAACTCTACAGGTAATCGCACTACATGCAGCATTTTCACATCTGAAGAGTTTCTCCATCTCGTTATCGATGACACATTTGTACTCGCAAAATGGACACTCTTCGAGATTTTCCAGACCGGCTGCCTCGATTTCTTTTCGCTGTTTGACTCGATAGTACAATTCCAGAAGCTTGGAAGAGAGGAAACGACTGAGTTCGGACTCGGGGAAAGGGAGTTTGCAGCCTGATTGATCCATGCAGACGATATTGGGATTATGCTCGCCGAGCAAGTTAGAAGCATACGATGTCATGCAATCTTTGCAGAAAAGATGAGCGTCTGGACACTGAATCATTTGGTCCTGTTGAAACATGAGCGTAATTCGCGAAAACCAAGAGTTGGGCACAAACAAACGGATACGTAGAAAAACAGCATCCGCACTCGATACCTTCTCCAGTTTCTTCGTATTCTTGCTCATTGACTGCAGCAGCGAGGGCTGCATCTCGTTCAGCAGCCATCTCCGCTGCTTTTAACAAGACCCATTCGCGTTCCTTGTCGAATTCGGGGTCCTGTCTTGCCTTCCCTTTCCCTTTGCCAACTACGGAGTTGCTTGACTTTAATTTGAAAGGCAAAGGGTCTTTCTTGAGCTCCTCAGCGAGCAGCAGATAAGTTGGCGCGTAAAATCGGTCGTTGAATAGCCGTGCGCGTATATGTGGTTTCGGGATCCGCGGAAAGTCCATCATGAGTTGTTCCTAAATGATTGATAAGAAACCTGAGTGACAACACGTGAATTTCCTGACCAGGGAGCACTCGAAATAGCTTGGACCACAATTGTACACCCGGTCCTTGCTGGTATAGTCTACCTTGGGCCTAGAGGAACCTCTCGCATTGGAATCATCTGTTTCATCCCGCAGATGTTTACCCCTTTTCTCAACTTTTGGATAGGACGGGTTTTCGAGGAGGGCGTGTAGCACGAACTGGACAATGTCGGCTGGCTGTGAATGCATGAATTGTTCGATGAGTTCCAAGGCGTAGGCAGGCTGTACATCTGGAACAACTTCTACTACGCGAACGAGGTACTCGTCAACGGAATCAACCGGGGGAGGTGCGTGGGGCGCAGCTAGCTCAGGGAGAACGGGTTGCGGCTGCGCGGGAGGTGCATCGGGAACGTCCAGAGAGGTAGGAACTGGTAATAGAGGGATCACGTGCTGTTCATCGTCGCTGCCAGGTAAGAAGAGCGGCACCGCGTCTTCGTCCTGATGTTCTTGACGCGCCACGTGCCGTTGCGAAGGTCCGGATGCCGTGCGTGGTGCGTCAGCGAGTACCTGAGAGTCAGGCTTTCCAAATGAAAGTGCCGCGTTCGACACTGCGGTGGGTTTTGGCTGTGATGGACCTGACTGGGGCTGGAGGTCATCGTCTGAGTCGGTGAGCTCGATAACCTCGACGACGGAGGGCTCGCGCGACAATCGGGGCCGTTTGTTTGGCGGGCCAAGCTGACGGGTAGCGCTGCGAGTCCTCCTGGGCATTGGAGAGCTCGGTGGCTCTGGAGAGGAGGGAATGTCAATCACTTGCATCGAGGCCCTCGCGAAGGATAAAGGGGATTTTTTCCGTCATGTTTTATTATGTAATAAACTGAATCCAGCCGCAGCCCTCTTCCTTCTCAACCAACTTCATCCGAGTCATGTCCTACTCCCGCCCAGACAGAGTCTGTCTGAATCCTTTCCCCGACCTCAACCTGGGAAGGTATAGGCGATCGATTGGAATTTATCTCGCAGGTGCCCTCGTACGTCCATTCTCACATTCTTGCTCTGTGATTGCTGAATTCCGCTAGTTTGCACTTGCCAACTGGACTTTCTTAGATGCAGCCATACTCTCCGCACACGCCCATGCACCCTACGGTGAACCCCAAGTTCCTCCACCTGTCCATGTCGAATTCGTAGACTGGGTCCCAGGCATATGCTCCCTCTTGGGCATGCTCGTCATCAATCTCATCGACAAGGATAGAATCAGAGGTGATGACTACGGCGCTCCTGACGCCGTATGGAGAGCAAGGCTTTTCCTCTTCCTTGGCTTCGCCCTCATGGCTGGTGGGCTGGCGGGTAGCATTGTCAGTCATTCCAGTCTTGTTTCATATGGTCTCAGGCTAACTTTCTTCACTCCATTGTCAGTCTCTCCTCGTCCTCAAATACGTCATCCCTGCCTACCCCGAGCAATACACATACTATGGTTACGCAAACGTATCTCAGAATGTCGCTCTCATGCTTTCTGCTGTCGTGCTATGGATCGCACAGAGCGCACAGGGTGAATACGATTACAATCTGACACTATGAACTTCCGGAGCACTGTTCCGCTCAGATGTAGGGTGCACGATATTGTTGCTTCGGGCTGAATTTGTCCTGCTAATGCTATCTACCGTCTGTATTCCACCCGAGTGCCACCAGTTTACGTATCAACAGCCTTTATTTCTTTGTATCATACCCCTGCACATGCGAGCGAAGTAACCTTTCTGTCGCCCGGCAAAACAAATTGGGCCGTGGCAAATGCTGAACTTCTTCACTGTTTAGTAACTTATCTTCCGTTTGCCGGCCTACAGCTAGTTGACTGCACACTATAGTTCCGACATGGAATGCTGGCAAACTTGTCGTGATTGTGGGTGTTCACGTTCAAACGTTCAAGTTGGTGGGCCCGCGGATCTGGAGAGATCGTGGTCTTGCTACCAGGCAGCACTGCAGCAGCAGCATACTGCGCCTCGCAACCGTCTAGGCGCACTAGTTCATTCAGCACCACCGTCAGCAATCAATTTATTTCGCGTTTTGGACTGCAGTGTTAAAACTCCGGGTTCCAGAGTTCGAGCACATCGCGGTTTCGACCCTCAGAAGCCTTCTAGTAGTCCGTACCTATCAAAGCCTAACATAGAGCCTAAATGGCTCGAAATGGAAACTTACTCTCATTGACATAATCATCCGCCAGGGAACTTAGTTGCAGATGGGAATGACCTACTTAATCCGGCGCATTAGGTGTAATTGCAAACATTTAGCTACCGAAGCACTGTCATTGGGTCACTTGCACCTCGACTGCATCTGTCTGTCCCCGTTAAAGACTTGTTACGCTACTTAACTTCTCACCGAACCAAGCATGAGGACTCACGTACTCGAGGAAAGCAATTCACCTACCAGTGGTTTACCAGTGAGTACAAAGCCTTTATTCCTTCTGCCGAACTTGATACAACTTTGCCCTTAATTCCAGGTCATTTCCCAAAGCATTTTCTGACGTTTATTTTAGCTAAAAACCCGAGATACGGACCGGCCAGTACTCTCGCTCGTAAATTCCCTGGTATCACACCGCTACAGGATGATAGCGACCCCAGCCAATCAACAGATACTCA
>JBBPOD010001129.1:0-11351 GCA_038091255.1 Tylopilus intermedius | reverse complement strand
TGGCACAACCTCGCCAACCCCTGCCACTTCAGCCCTCGGGTACTTCCGCACGTTTCACCACGCCCTCCGTGATGCCCCTTGGTCCTACCATAGCAACGACTGCAACTGCAACCGCGGCCACGATCACGAGCACCAAGCCATCTACGACTGTTTCTGCTACCCCTTCAATACTGCTGCCCGTGTTGGCGCCTCTATGTCTCTCGGTGGCCTTATTGCCGCGTTCGTCATTTCTTGCCTTCATGCTTCTAAACAGTTTTTCTGACCTTGCCTTATAGAAGAGATGTTGAACGATCATAATCTATTTTTTCTCATTTCTTCCCGTGAGTGACCCGTAGACAGCAGGCCAAATTAATGTTGATACCTCGTCGATTTTCTTCTTTTGTATTATTCTTTCTTTACCTATCCTGTTCTTTTTTTACCTACATCCTGCATTAGCACTCACCGTACTCAGGCTATGAGTTGACTTGTTCTACACAAAGTCGTTCGTCGCGATATAGCGCGATGACTTGGACAACAACGAGCTATGTCGACGACCGATCCCCCCTCTTGCAAGCAGAAGCAGAAAGAGTCCAAGTCGCACCCTGCGCAGAACGCTGCAGAACGTCTCAAGACCGTCGTCCACTGTCTCCCCCCCAACCTCCCCGAAGAGATCTTTTGGCAGAACGTCCAAGCATGGTTGACAGACGAGATGGTCACCTGGAATTCGTACCACCCTGGCAAGCTGCGTACCAAACGGTGCGTGTGTGTGTGCGATGTGCGCAGGTGGGTTGGCTGATTCTGATCTAGGAGGGCGTCCCCTCGCGGGCGTTCTAGTATATCGCATCCAGGACCAAGGCCCACTGGCTGGTGACGTTTAGTCGGGCATACGACGGGCACGTGTTTCTCGGACAAGGCAGGTGGGTCCGCAGTGCTCTTCGCGCATGTATCCGAGTCGTGCCTATCGTCGTGTCGTGTATCATTTCATTGGTTGTCGTCGTGCACAGGCAACGAGTCACACGCCGTTTCAAAAGCTGCCTATGGAAAGAAGGAGGTGAACGCGCGGAATAACACGATCGGTATAGGTAGACATACTTGCTTTTATTGCTTATTGGTCGCGAGTAACCGCCCTCCCTCCAGACAAAGACTATCTCTCATTTCTCGAGACACCCAAAGGCGGGGCCAAGACCGAGCGCTCTCACTCTCGGCACGCAGTAAGTCCTGATGCATCCCCCTCCCGGTGGCGGTCCTGATTGATCTGACCACCGTCGGCGATAGTCGCCGCCTCTCAACCACCCCTACCGCCGATGACCACGCCCCTTCTCGAAGCCCTCAAAGCGGAAAAATCACAAGGAGACGATCCTCCACAATCACGCACATGACATGAACCCCGGGGTGAGTGGCGTGCCATCGTCGAAAAAGGAGGGCTTGAAGAAGGCTGTGGCTGCTGCCAAGTCTGATGCGGCTGCAGTGACAGGGAAGAAGGGGGAAAATGCTGCGGCCGTGGCGATGGCACGCGGAGGGACTTTGTAGGACATCGCATCCTTGGTCACCTGCGCACGCCCGTGTCGCGCCCTATGTCCCCCGCTCGACGCTGCTACTGCAGGCACTTTTGCGGCCGACGGCGGAGCAGCACCAGCGCCAGCTGGGCCCCTGCCCAAACTAGACTGTCTCTGCCTGTCCACTGCACTACCTGCGCCTGTACTTACACCCGTCGCTGCGTCTAGGTCTGGACCAACAGCACCACTTGCTCGCGTTTCCGCCGCCATCAAGCCTACTCTCGTGAGCCCGCCAGCACAGGGGCCAGGCCAGCGCAAGAACTGGCCAGTGGTAGGATTGGGACATCAATTCGAGGGAGCGCTGAGCCGGGCTGGCATCGCTGTCTTGCCAGGGTCGAGTGCGGGCCCTGGTGAGTAGAAGCGGCATGACAAGGGTGGTGGGTCTGGTGCGGACGGGGCGGTGGTGCTGGTCCGGGGCTTGGTTCGATGGAGAGAGCGTGGTGGTGGTGGCGCTGGCAAGTCTGGAAAGCAAAGCATCAGGAGGAGCGTGCACAGCCGCCCGAGTATTTTGCAGTGTCCTGTGAAGACGGTGAGCCCGAGCGCTGATGCGCAGTGGTCGCAGGAGTGCTGGAGGTCTTGGTGATTGGAGAAGGAACGCGAGGGGGTGAGATGAAGAAGTGGGAATTGCGGCGGGTAATCCTTGTGCGTCATCCATGCTGCTTGGAGGTTTAGGAGCCAGGGGATGACTCGAGGCTGAAGCTTGCCTCATAGGTGGGGTCCGTCCACACCCTACATGCTAGCTGGTAACCTTGGCTAAGGGATTACTAAGTCAGCTATTTCCTCTGTCGCAAGTGGTGTATCTCCATGACAGTCATTGTAGGTTGTTAACAGATGTTTTGATATGCTAATGCAATTCCTTCCTGTTGCCATTACCACGTTTTTTATACTCATTGGTGTTGAGCATGAGCAACATTTCCTACAAAGATGCTGATATGAGGGAAGAGATGGTGGTCTCCCCAAGTACTTTCTTAATGAGGATTTTGTTACCCACTCACTGCCAGCACTTGTGGTGTCATCATCTTGTTCAGTGACCTACCTGAATATCTTTGTGATGCTTTACAATAGGAAGATTTTTGTCATCAACACAAAATGCACTATTGTGGCCCACTAAGTCAACTATGGACCAAGCTACAGGGAAGCATAATCACAGAGTACAAACACAAAACAATGTGAAACAGTTACAAAACACTACTCATTCAGACACCTCTATTGAACAGCTTCATGGCATAGAAGACTTTAGTGACGCTTGAAGAGCCCCAGAACTTTTTGCTTGAGGGTTTTCTTAGCCTTGGCAAAGTCAATGAAGATGGGCTCTTGGCTGGTGGCTGGGGCAGGAGCTTCAGTCAAAGAGGGGTGCTCTGTTATGCATAGGTTAATATGAAACTCAAAACTCAGATAGGAAATTACCCATAGGATTGTCCACTACAACCTGGATAAGCTCTTCACACAGTTTGTCCAGATCATTCTCATAGGAATGGACAGCATGCTCCACAGCAGATACAATGACTGAGGAGTGTGAAGAGTTGATAAACTGCTCAAAGGAAGCAGTAAGGTGCTGGTCATCTTCCTTGTTCTTGTTCCAGGAATAGAAGGAATGAACTAAGATTACCAGAAGTGCTGAGTTAGGTGGTAAGTGTAAAAGACAATTAAGAAAAATGAATTATATACAAGCAGACAGAGTGCAAACTTGATTGATCTGTGAACCATTGCACTATAATATCATAAGTGTGTAAAATAAAATGGAAATAGAAAAAAAAACCCAACCAGTGACTTCAATGATGTGTGGATGTCAGGCTTGCAAAGGACATCAAACTAAAGATTGATAAGGCTATAAATACAGGTACAGCATATGAATGCTCTCACAGGCTATGATTGGAGTAAAAAATTAGAACCATTGTAAATAACATCAACATAGCTGTGAAATAAAATAACAATAGACTGTTTAGAATAATTTGAGGAAGGAGTGGAATAGAGGAACTCACAACTATTATAATACAAAACAAAGTGATAAAAAATGAGTTGTTATATAAATGTGTAAAAATAAGAGCTTACTCATAGTGAAAATGTGTGTGAAATAGCAATAAGCATGGATAAAGCATGGATGGCAGGACAGAGGAATGATAAACACAACAACTTACAAGCTGTGAGAACATAAGAAATGAGATGGCAGTGAGCATGGATGGCAGGACAGAGGCACCACAGACACAGCAACTTACTCGCTGTGAGAACACAAGAAGTGAGATGGCAGTGAGCATGGATGGCAGGACAGAGGCACCACAGACACAGCAACTTACATGCTGTGAGAACACAAGAAATGAGATGGCAGTGAGCATGGATGGCAGGACAGAGGGACCACAGACACAGCAACTTACATACTGTGAGAACACAAGAAATGAGATGGCAGTGAGCATGGATGGCAGGACAGAGGCACCACAGACACAGCAACTTACAACCTATCATTAATCATTTCACATTAACAACCATCACCACTTGTAGTCATATTCTTACTCACCCACACATGTGGAAACCATGTTGCCAACCTCTGTCCCTCAATATCTTCTTTCCTCTCACCATTTTGTCCTTCATTATCCTTCAAGTAATATGCCTTGACTGCCCTGTACAAGACTGTCAGTCCTACTCAACCTTCCATGGTCACTTCTTGCTTTCCTTCTCACTGCATACATCACACAAAGCTTCAAATCAACTTGCTGAGCAGAAACCAGCAATTTCTCCAACATCTCATTATCCAAAGCTTCTGCTGTGCAGCTCAGAAGTGCACTGCAATCTGCCTCCTCCTTATGGATTCCTTTGCCCACAAATACACTTAGTCAACTCCATATTATTATAGGACACCAATGCCTCACCTCCCATGCATATCAAACTCTTAGGAGGAAATCTCATCCCCTGCACCATACCATAGTAGCCATTCCTTCGGAATATCTCCTTTGCATGCTCAGGAGCCAAGGCCACTGCTTCCTCAAGGCTCATTCTGTCTTGCTCCATCAGCTCTCCTAGTGCAACTGCATGCAGTGCATCAAATTTTGTGAATATGGCAATCACAGGTACTGAAGACAACCTTAGTAAATAACATCACTCAACAATGTTCCTCACCCTTTCCTGTCCCAGAGTTTGAGAAGAATGCTTCCTCAGCCACAGTAATTGGCCGTGATTCATCATGCATTGGAATGCAATACCTGTTATGGGCATTAGTAAGAAGAGTGTCACGAGAGAAGTACATAGACTGGAACCATATGGAGTGCAGCTGCTCTCTCGGATCCCCTTCATTCGCCCGTTTCGCAATGAATGATTGAACCTTGCGGAGCTCATCTTCACTACCCGCCTCGAAACCACGAGAATCGTGGAATACGAAACGGTCATTACTTGCGAATGAGATCTCGTGCTCGATGTCATGCATGCCACGCTATTGCATGTTACCCGGGATGGTGTATAATGAGAATATGAAAGTACTCACCCCCTCAGTTCCTTCCACGTTAATTTCGACCTGCAAAGGTCATTTAGTGTACACCAGTCTCTGAAATGAACGCTACTGACCCTGCGACCCCGCTCATCACAAATGATTGGAGATTCAGTTGTCCTACAAACCCTCTGGAGAAGCGTAGTTTTGCCGGCATTAGCTCTCCCGATAACAAGAATCCGAAATCGCGGAAACCTCTCCCTGACAGCAGTAGCACGGTCAGACATGGCTCGAGTATAACGATGAAGCAGAGTTTCGTTAGGCGATGGAGGCGAGAGAAAGGAAGAGATAGAATCGTGGGAATGAACGCAGTAGATACGACGTTTAGATGCCCCGACGCTTCGATGGCCGAGAAGCAGCGAGAATAAATATATCCAAAGGGCTATTGGACTGCCTCGCGCCTTCTATACACGTGTTGACTATAGCCCCATCGGGGCGTATCTTATAGATTTGGTCATGGCTTGAGAGCTCGTAGCTTCATTGCTGTCGAGCCTTCGCACAATACGACTCACTGTGGTTATTGCATGGTGTGTCGTGTCGTCGCAAACTCCCGAAGCTTTAACGAGAGAAGTCACCGTCAAGGCAGAGGATAAGGCAATGAATCTAGCCACATACACCACGGACATCAGGAACTATTTCCCAATGTGGCATGACATAAGAACGCTCAATAGGCCTCATGCAACTATCTCGGTGCTGCAGATTGGGACAATGACGTGGAATAGGCAAGAGGGTATTACCATTTACAGGCAGATTGGTTCATCCATTCCCCGCCAAGATTCTGAAAAAGGCACAGCGGTGAATCACCTGGTCTTCATTTCCGAGGAAGATAGAACAGACGCGGATTGGTGGACGCGATGCGGTCACTGAACGGACTTGAAACGGCTTCCAGCAACCATCACGCCCATCAAGCTGGCGGTCGTGGGGCAATGTATAACACTGCTAGAGTCCAAATCTAAAACCTTCCAGGATTGAGAGTAATAGGGTGACGTTCCGGAGAAGGAGATGTTGAGTATCCCAGCCTGGCATCACAAACTCCGACTCCTCACGCTACAACTGGCACCGACCACGTCGACTCGGACAACTTCATCACTATTGATATTGGCACCGCCCACACAAGCCGGTTCTTTCTTAATTCGCTGGCTAAACACAACTTAGGCTAGACACCCAATAATTTACGGACTCGGAGCGTCCCGCGAAGAGCGTACGACGATTTGCTGGACAAGCCCAACTTGGATGGAACCCTCCTGCCCATTCGCTCCCCATCCGTACCACATGGGACACCACCTTCAATGTCACAGAGACAATGACTCAGGGGCTCTTTCGCGAGTGTGCCCCCGCAGCACTTTCGTCCCCAGCGAGTTTTGGTTATACAGTACTTGAGTAGCCCAGCAACGCCGCGGTACTGCAATCATTATCAACGATGCTGGACGGATGCTCAGAAGAAACCGCGTTCGGACAGTAAGCTGGGCCGGGTGCACGTAAATAACAAGCCGTAGGAGAGGCGCACCTGACAGGCGAGGATAGAATATCGTAGTTTCCAGTATGAAAAAGACGATGTACCTCGCCTTGAACTTCTCGAGTCGACTGGGACGATTGATCAGCATACAACGGTGATAAACTTTGGGCGTCCTGCAACAACTCCCTGGGCCTGTGTTGTTCCGTCTTCCTGCAGAACAAAGAAGTAACGACCTTGAAAGATGATGGAGCCACCTACCGAGGTAACTCTCCGCTGCGGACGCTGCGATGCGCTTGAGCGAAGGAGATTGATTGCGGAGATATGGTCATCCTTTGCTTCTAAATCCCTCCACTGCTGCCCCCAATCCCTTGAGTCCAGACTAGGTCGCCCGGCCCGGTCGATCGGGCTGATGACAGTCAGGCACTCTCATCCACACGCAACTGGCAAGAACAACTCGTACTCGCCTGTCCTGCTGCAACTCGGGTCGTTCTACTCCCTCCAGGTTCTACTCCGGTGGTCGCAGTCGGTCGAAGAGCCAGTAAGCGAAGCTAATGCCCACTCGCCATCTCCCTGCCCGTATTGATACGCCGCCGGTCACAGCTGAATCAGGGAATAGGTGCCGAACTGTAGGCAGATAGAACCACTCCTTATGCAATTCGAAGGTTAGCGCGTGCTCTCCACGAGGCATACCGAAGCCGGAGCCAGAACCCATGTCGCCAAGGATAAACCCGTGAGACAAAGACCCACCACATTAAGATGCCTCGTTGTGATTGCAATCCAGGTAGAGAACGCCTACGTTGATGCGGAATGCTACACGGATATGATACAGGTCGTCAGGCCGTCGCAATATTCGGGTGTGGGGTCACAAACCCAAATGGCCCAGCAATGTCACCCTTGGTGCGCATAAACAAAGCGCCTTGAAGGTGGCAATTTGCCAGACAGAGGTTTGAAACATAGTCGGGGTAGATATGAACAGTGAAACGGGGAGAAAAGAAGGCGCACCTGATCGATCATCGTCAGGGATGGGCTTGGGGTCATGAAACAACTTGTACAGCATGATGGAACGTGCACCTGCCGAGCGAGGGAGAACATCATGTTGTTTTCCGCGAGAGTTGAGGTATGAAAAAAATGCACCTCACCTTGAATTTCTCGAGTCGCACCGCAACGACCAGGACGATTGTTTGGCCTGGTGACGAGCTTTGGGCGTAATGTAACGAGCCTTTGTCGACCTGTGTCCTGCTGTAAGTCCCAACTGTTTGGAGGCAGAGAGCAGGATGCATACCATGTTACGGAGTTACTCGACCGTTGACCTGCCGGTGGTTGTCCTGTAACCGTCATGACAGACGAACTTGGATGGAAGTCTGAAACTCTGGACGTTCAAGCAGTGCCCCGGGTACCGGGTGAGTCGGGTAAGTGATGTGGTTGCATGGGGCTCTTCGGAGTCTATCGGACCTGCTGACCTACGTGGGAGCCTTCTCATGTACTCGACCAAAATATCCGATGCTGCAACTCAGGTGGTGCAGTCTGCGCTCAAAGAAAATGTATGAAACAACAAGGATTGAGCAACACGTACCGTATACCTAACACTGCACCTACTTGGCGCTCGTCACGCTAATCAAACCTCGACCGGATTCCCCTGCCCCGTCAACTTGCTGAAAACAGAGACCAATTCCCCGGGCCCGACCTCAGAGTGATCGTTCGTCGGGGTGTCGCTTCTTGTAGCGCATGAGCACCCTCGGCGGGCGTCCGTGGCATTCCTGTTTGCAACCCTGGACGAGTCGCGAGACTCGGAGGGTTGCAATGAGTGTGCCAAGGGACGCGGCGTTGTAGGTGACGTCTGCCATGCTGAGGGGGATCGGCATCAGATGAGCCTGAGGTGTCTCGACAGGAAGCATGGGGACAAGCACACGATGACGTCCAGTCCGGCCTCCAACTGGGCTCGCACTTCCGGTGGAAGCTCCTCGTCATCCCAGTCCAGGACGGCCGCCTCAGGAATGGATTCAGTCATAAGGGCGCGATTGGAGGTGATGTTGTGCTGA
This sequence comes from Tylopilus intermedius, assembly GCA_038091255.1. NCBI lineage: Eukaryota > Fungi > Basidiomycota > Agaricomycetes > Boletales > Boletaceae > Tylopilus > Tylopilus intermedius. The sequence goes on along the minus strand of JBBPOD010001129.1, from coordinate 2,846 downwards.
CTGCCAATACAGGGGACGGAACAGCGGGGGCGTTTCGACGACGGATCGTTCCCCCGACTGCTCTGGGGCGATTGGGACCTGCTCGTTGAGCCATGCCATTGGTTTTTTTCCAGTCCGCTTTATCATCTCAGGAGCGTCATTCAGCAACGGATGACCGGTGGCGCGCCAGTGCGATCTCTAGTTGGAAAAATGGTGCACTTACAGCGCCCTCTCCGCCATGGCGCGTATCCCTCGAGAAGCACTGATGGATGATGAAGTGGCCCTGGGGTTTATCGACTTCAATGACGACGTCCGCTATGATGGAGAGATGCCCCTCGTTCAAAATGAAAGACGACGTGCGCCCTGTTCGGAGATCCCCCAAGGGTGCCAGGGTGGATGCAACACCATACGACTATGTCATACCCGGGAACCAGTTCGCTTGAAGTGGACACAGAACGCCTGGGAGCGTGGAGCTGGCAAAGCAAATTTGCCATGGACTGCGAATGGAAGAGATGAACATGCCAGTGCCTAGGATGGCGAAATAGAGGCATGTTGATGAGAGCTGCTGCTGTCATGCTCGAGCAGTAAGTCGAGGGATAATAGAGTGGTGTTGCTGCGAAGTTATAGATTGTCCGGTCAGATGAATGACAATAAATGCCTACATATACGTACTACATCGAATCAACCGCCAGCCCTCGATCTAAAGCAAGACATCCAAGCGGGCAATCCACACATGACCACCACCTTCTCTGAGCCTGGCTGATGCTGGTAGAGACGGTCAATACCACAAGATGGGTCGCAAAAAAGCTAATGCACTGCTACACGGACGCTCCCGATCGAGAGTCGTTCGGTCGCTGTCGCTGCACCTGGACGACAAATGAGAAAATCGACCACAGCCAAAAAAAAAAAGCACACCGCTACCGCCCTCGGTCTTTGTACATCCTGACTGTGCTTGGAGGCATCTCTGGAACCATCCTTCGGAGGGGGAGGCCGTGCCGATTGGGTGGTTTGCTCTGCAATGCGATCAGTGACTGCGATGGCACTCGACAGACGACGAGTCGTGATTTCCCCAATGGGTGCCACGACCACTCGCTGAACTCGTATGCTTAGACCCGGCGACACGTCTAGTAAGAGGATTCACCTTTTGGGCTTTACCCGTAGCGTAAGTCGAGGCTCCCTTGGTTACTCTCACTGGTGGTCTAGGACGAGATGGAGGATCACTAGAACCGAGGCGGGACACTCTGGAAAGCTGATTTGGCCCGTCCGATGCCGGCTTCTCGTGGTTCTTCTTCATCCTTGTTTGTAGTCGCCCTGGCCACATTGACGAGGACTGAGATGGCTTGACTGTCTCGTGGAGTTCCACTTGATGCGCCCTCGAGGCCGAGGCCACTCGCTGGACATTGGGTGCCCGAGCTTGTGGCATATTCAAACGAGAGGGACCGGGAACGTGAACGTCGACCTCGGGAACATGGAGTGAACCTTCCGGTGTGGGAGTCTGTCGCAGTGACAGTACGGGAACCAGTAGGGAGTATATGACCAACCTCATCCATGTCGAATTGGGGTTGAGCTGGCGCGTCGGAAGGTAACTCGACCTGGGCAATTCATAAGGATATGCTCCGAAAGGGAAACCAGTGCGTACATTGAACGGACCATCTTCGTCGTCGTTCGGCCTGGGTTCACCAGATTCATCAACTTTTCCCTGGAGAACGCCGAGTCAGTCCAGCGTGCGCGACAAGAGAGAGATCGTATCCTACCGGAGTGGAGGGGGGCAGGTTGGCCGGATGTGGGCGCAGTGTGCACATCTTGCCTATGTTCATCGGTAGAAGCCTAACAGTGTGTGATCCAGTCAAATCGCTCAGACGGGTGTAATATGTGGTGCTTACGTAGGGTAGGCCCTCGATTATGATCTTCCCGTCTCTTCCACCAATTGCGATGAGCCGGTCGTCTGGTGAGATTCCTATTGAAGGCATATCTTGAGGGTGTTTGACGTGACCGGCGTTGAACTGGGTGTTCGTCACCGTGTCCCGAAACAATACAGTACAACCTGTAGAGTATGCCACGAATTTCCCGTGCTTGAGTAGGGTAACACACGGGAAGGTATGGAGCGGGCCATTCCCCGACTGACAATGCTCTGGATACATCAATTTGCACGATTTTATCGCGAGACGAGAAAGATGCGGACCAGAGAAACCTAGTGTTGAAGGATCGAATGTCTGATACATCGATGTCTACCAGCGAGCGGGCATCGTACACGTGGATGAAATCTCAGTGGTTGTTCAGTGCGATTGGTCACTCTGTGGAGAATCTTCGTGGCGGAGAGTGAATATTCGTCGCGTGTCCCAGACTGAGTCGTCCAATGCTGAGACGAAATGCGACGAGTCGGAGGGAAAATCGACGGCGTTGACTTCTTCATTGTGCTGCCAGACTTACTCGTATGTCGTCGCGTTCCAACTAATCAAGTCACCTTCATTTGTTCCTCAGGCTCCTGCTATCCATTTCCTATCCTTGGATGCAGCGAGACATAGTAAAACCGTCTCCGTTTCTACCGTTACCACTCGTTCCTAGTCTTGCACTCGCCGCACTTGAACCCCTTCAAGACCACCACTCCAGAGATACTCGCCATTCATAGAAAACGTCAAATGCATGTACATAACGACCGCCGTCAACTTCAACTCGGTCCCGCGGTTCTTGTCCAGCGACCCAGCCTCAACACGCGCGATATTCCGTTACGACGCACCTGTCACTGTTGAAGACACGGTCACAATGCGAGCGGCGCAATTCGGCAGTGAAGAGGTGAGAACCAACAAACAATCGCAGTGTCTGCATCAAACCTTGTTCTTTCCTATATGATAGGCTACATCGAGCCC
>JBBPOD010001128.1:0-11360 GCA_038091255.1 Tylopilus intermedius | reverse complement strand
TGATCGCCACCGCGGCCGAGTCGAATCCAACGTGCTTCTCCTCGACACCTCTCATCGATGTAGAAAGCACGCTCGTACCATCCTATTTGCGACTAGTAAGCCAGTGCCTCAACTTGCATGTCCTTTATATCTCACGCACTGGCAGTCGAGATACCTCGATAACCACTGGGCTCTCACCAAGTTTTGCGTGAGCCAATTCAAAGCTTCTCGCACAGAACTTTCCAAAACCGAGGCACACCAATTCAAAACCCGCATCGTCAACGCCAAAGGATACGATGATCTCACAGAGCTCGTCGGCGGATGGACGGGGGAGAAAGACTTTGCGGACATTGTCTCTGCCATCGAGGCACGCCGACCGAGGCCGCTTACTAATCGGGGGGCATCTCCGTGCAACGGGACAAAGGAGAACGACATGGACGATACGATAGATGAGGAAAGACGACTCACCCTGACACCGTCTGCGCGCCCGAATCCAGAGCCGCCCTCGTCGTGTGCACCGTTGGGCCCCAGTACCCTGTTACGGATGCCGCTTCCTGCAGTGCTCACTGGGAGTGACGCGATAACGCCGTCCCCAACGCCGAAAGCTGTTTCACCCTTCAGCTTTTCGTATCGGTCGTGATGGATTTCGAGGATGGAGCGTCTTGGTTTCACGTATCGTAAATGAGTCTGATCTCTCTAATACATAACGCTCGCGTTCGCGGGGGGCAGCGCGACGTTGACATTGATGTATGCATTAGGACGGTGCAGTGTTTGAGTTGCCTTTGCTTTTCTCCACTGTGCACGCATCCAATCACTCGTACGAAAACCCTCCTTGCTTTCACACCGCCGTTCGTCCACAGTCATGGTCCATCTACCTTCGAGAAAGCGGCGACAGTGAATAGATTCATGCCTTGGAAATGCCACTGGAGGCCATTAGGAGGCTCTCTCAGGCTTCGGCCTCTCAAGTGGCCCCGATTCCGTGTGTTCAAGGGGGCAAACATTGGGGGTATCTATTTATTCAAAGTTGATACAGGTTCCAACATGGTGGCAATTTTCTGTTTCTTGGTCGATCACTGTACCAACAGTTTTCCTCGAGCCTTTCATACTCTCCCCCGAACGCCGCCAGTGACAGCGCTGCATCGCGCTCGACAGCCGTGCGCACATTCCGCTTGGAGCGCCAACAGCGTGCTCTTCTTGATGACAGAAAACTCAGAATGATGATACACCGCTTGAACTGTGGGATGCGACAAGACACGGCAGTTTTGCCTTTCCCGAGTCGTAACTCCCTCGAAACCTGACAAGCGAACGGCAATCACGTCTTGCATGGAGCGGTCGCATCAGCATGTCAAAAGAGAAGATATCCACAAAAGAAATACTACTGCGCTCAACACCACCCCTGATTGCGAGCCCCGACCCCATTCACGCCATCTGGTTTGCCTTGCCACGTATCTCCATTTCGTGCTCGGTTGCGCGTGGGTGTTTTTGGCTCGGCGTCCACGCGGACGATCGCCAGGGTTGCACGCCAGCGCGGTACATCTCGTCGACCTGAAACGTCCATGCAGACCTGTCAGACGACCGCTTCGTCGCGTCGAGGCAGAAGGGGGCACGAAAACCAACCTCTTCTAAACTCAACCCCTTTGTCTCGGGGATCGCTACGTAGACGTAGGCGTAGCCAAACACGAGCATGCCGAAAAATATCAGCAAAATCAGGGGCCCGATCCTACCCAAAAGAAAGGGTCGAGCGTCAGCACTGGCTCCCTGGATACGAGCACGGATACGCACTTGGCTGCGATGCGCGGGGCAAAGAACGACAGTAAAAAGTTCCATAGCCAATCTGACCCCAACGTCAAACCTGCGACGCAATCACGGAGAAAAAAAAGAACAAGGACGCACTCGTGGCGCTCCCCAGCGCGATACACTTGGCCCGCACACGCAACGGGAAGCTCTCCCCGAGATACACCCACGGCGTCGGGCCCCAAAACATGGAGAATCCAAACACGTGGAGGACTGCGAACGCGATGAGGGTGTCGCCGCCGCGCTTGTTGCGCTGCGTGAGCGCTCCAGGGAGCGTGCCGCTGGGCGCGAGGGTGAAGTGGCCGACGAGTCCGGCGATGATGGCGCAGACGGCTTCCCAGAGAGCGCCTGTCAGGAGGGACTAGGATGGTGTCAGTGTGGGTAAGTGGGCAGGCATGCGTGAATACGCACACGACGTCGACCCCATGTTTCGATGAGAATGAGTGCGGGGACGGTCCCAACGACAGAGACAGCGCCAAGAATAGTTTGTATCACGTAGGGGGAGAGCCTATAGTGTATCAAGAAACGCACAATATCGGTACGCGAGCAACATACTGAGTGCCTGCGCTTTGGAAAAACGTATCCCCGTAGTAATCTTGTCATAGTACTCGGTCAGGAGCTATTGGAGGCGATCCAGAACAAAAACCCACAGTAAAAGTTTTGTCCGTTGAGCTGCTGGATGAATTGCAGCATCATCCCATTTCCTGTCCGTTTCCACAAAGCGTTGCGCGTCGAGAAACACTCAGCCCATGTTGCCTTGCCGCCTTCGTTCTCAGCCTTGATGGCCTCGGCGAGTTCGGCGACGTGTGCTTCCACCATCTCGGAGTCGATCGAGACAGAATTAAGTTCCGCGATGACAGCACGCGCCTGGTCAGCCCGTTGCGTTCCTAACAAATGACGTCTATTCATAGGTCGTCGATGATTACCAGAGCGACAATGCAGGGATAAAGAAACTACCCACGGCGATTCTGGCAAAAAGAAGATACCCGAGAGTAGAATGAGGCCCCAGACCATCTGCAAGCCAACTGGGACACGCCAAGATGCCGAATTGGGGATGGCATGGGTCCCGAGATCAACGATGTAACTCAGGAAGATGCCAACTATGATCTGAAGTTGGTATAGCACAAGCATCATGCCACGAATGGATTTCGGTGCCGTCTCTCCATTATAAAGTGGTACGATGGCTTTTTGTAGAGTGGATAAGGCGTTGGGAATAAGGAGATGGGACAGACCTGACAATGCGCCAACACCGAGGCCAGCAATAAATCGTCCTATCGTAATTTGGGCGATCGAATATGTGGTGGCCGTTTGAACTGCCACGCCGATAGTAAACACAGCAGACCACAAGAGAATGGAACCCCTTCGTCCCATGCTGTCCGTCGTGAAGGCTTGTGCAAGGGAGCCACTACAATGGACAAATGCGCAATCAAATCACAGAAATCCAAAAAGCAAACGCTTACACGAAGGTCCTGCGTAGGGAAGCTCATCAAGATTAGGAAATTTGTCCATACAAATCAAACTCACCCAGCAGACAGGAGCGATGTAATGATACTCTGGCGTGAGCTGGACAAGTAATATGTTCCATCTGAGCTCACTTGGCCGAAGCGACGTATGAAGTCTGGCATGATCAAAATTCCCTTTGGAGGGGGTGAGCGCCGCTTGAGATCAATAACAGTGAAATACAGACGTACTGAGATCACACCGATGTCATAACCAAAGAGGAAACCTTTTGAAAAGGCTCAGCCTAGCAAGATCAAAAGTCAAAAAATCGTCGACAGTAAGGTGGGCACAGCTCACCAAAATCGCACGGCGAGCGGAAAGTAATCACCTCCTGAAATTAGGCATGAGTACCTCAGCGAACCTCCAGACTGGCGCATACCAAACGCGATGAAAATTGCAAGTAATATAGCTCGTCGATTGGTTGGAACCTGGCCTGTTTTCGCCATAGCGGATCTGCCGATATGATACCTTGATCAAAGAGTAAGGCGAGTGGGGGATCAGAAGTCAAAATCGTTCTCCGCATCACTCTTTTTGAATAGTATGGAGAATGGGTCCACACGGTCATATGACGGCGGTCGACCGTGGCTCCGTGGGGCCTGGAGGTGTTATAGAAACCGAGAGAGACATACACTGACTCCGATCACGTATAGTGGGATTGAATATGACATGAACCAAGCCGACCGAGGCTCATGATATGCCCTTTGACCATCAGTGCACCACGGTATCCTCGTGGTATACTTACTAGGCCAGAATTCTATGCGCAGGGCGCCGAGTTCAGTCACTTCAGTATCGACGATTTGGAGCAGTGCGGTCACATCGGTTGAAACATTTCCACGGGTACGATGACCGGACCCCTCTCCTGGATCATCGGCCGCATACGCCGGATAAACTCAACAGAGCTGGAATGTGCTTCTTCCGCTATGACTCCGTGATTCCAGCCGGAGGACTCTGACCCCAGAAATGATCGGCGGGACAGCAGAGTGGAGAATGCTTCTTTCGGACCATGGCCCATCAGCGGAGCGAGCATACGATTTAGATCAGCCCTAGCTGCTCAGAAGTATGGAATCGTACCTGACGGCGGGTCATCGGATGCGGCCCAAGGAACTTGAGATAGGTCGATATTCGATATTCGCTGTAATACGTATACCCTCGTGACCGAGGGTCAATGCGACCTTGCCCAGCCTTGCCCTGGGCTGAAATTCATATCTGTTGCAGGTGGAGCCACCGAGTGTTTGACAAGGTTCGAGAAACGTGTAGTGTTGAGTCAATCGCTAATGCAATCGCGGAAACCTCCGTTTTATGCGGCCTTTGACAGTGAGCGTGTTCTAAAGCGTTTCAAAAATCACGGTAAGCGGCGGGTTTGCTGTTCAAGCCGCGGCGCTCAAAAGGTCAAGACTCACTGAGAGTCAGACCGTCGTGACGTCGCTCAGCAAGCGAGACGTGAGTTCATAGGCTCTCTCACAAGATATGAGGGGGAAGCAAGTAATGTTTCAAGTCCATATCACGGTAGTTGCCAGTGGTCATCAAGAGCCGCGCAGGCCCCACTTGTAATACATGAGAAAGAGTGGGTAAAAGTATCTGCATGAACTCGAACTCGATCGACTGCGACCCGGAGGAACATTTTCCGGTCGGAAATAACGGACCACGGACCTGAGGCGGACCTGAGGCAGTCACTGACAGATCGATAGTAAGGTAGATATCCGCTGAATTGACGGAACGTGCAGCAATATTACTACTGTCGAGTGTCGTCAGTGAAAGGGACGAAGTATGGTTACAGTAGACAGATGGAGGGTTCATAGCCGGAATGAACCGCCAACTTGCTGTGGTCGCTTGTGCGCAGCGCGGCGTTGGGGGACTCATTGAGAGGACGGATTGCACGTGAGCGATGATTATCCCAGTTTGGCAGGACTTCTCTCCCTTGTTACGACTATACAAGTTCTTCCTCTCTCCGTCTTCCCAACCCCACCTCAGACCGTCCCTCTCCCCCCCCTCCCGCCCATCGTCGACCCTCGACAACGATGATGAACATCCCCCTCGTCCCCAACCGCCGCAGATCCATGTCCGATCCCTTTTGGGCCGCGCTCCAGCCTCCCCCAAACGAGTCGCCCGCAGATCGCGACCGCAGGCTCTTTGCTGAACTCGAGGCAAAGCGTGTGAGCGATGGCATCGATGAAATGCTCAGGCAGGAGAAGAAGGAGAAGCGGCTGAAACCAGAGATCAAGATACTCCTCCTTGGTCAGAGTGAGAGCGGCAAGAGCACGACGCTCAAGCGTGAGTACACCCATGCACTTGGCTCCATTCCCGCTTCTCCCCCCCCACTTCCCTCACGTGCGCGACCCTGGTTCCAACCAACTTTGTTTGTCTGTTCGCCCGCGGCATGTATGCGCCTAGCCCGGAGAACAGAACTCTGACCGCGCGCATATATCCCAACGGACTTGCAATGCTTCCTTTTTTAGAATGACCATATTGTAACTTGGCCCTGTCTTCCTTCCTTGTTTCCCACCGGATCCCGACGCTCATAAAGAATGCAGAATTTCAGTTGATGCATGCCCCAGCGGCATTCCATGCTGATCGCATTGCATGGCGCGCTGTCATCTACCTCAACCTCGTCCGTTCCGTTCGTAGGCAAGCACACAGACTTGCTTCGTCTATTCCCGTATTGATTTTGTTCAAACAGATTATTGGATGCAATCTCCCCGGACACGGAGGAAGACGACCACGATGACATTGATTTCCCACCTCGCCCGAAACACCACCGTCGAAAGAGCACCCAGGTTTCTGACTACGAATACTATCGACGAGCACTCGAGCCTCTCAAGGAGCTCGAAGAGCGCCTTACACGAATGCTCTCTTCACCCGATGACGATGACGAACCAACACGTATGCCTCCCCCGAGATCTGAGTGGAGCTATGGAACTACCGGCCCAAGTGCAGTGACGAAGAATGGGCGTCCATCTCCTGTCATAACCATCCCCTCTCGCCAGCCCTCGTTATCCATGTCTCCCGTGTCACCTATATCTTCCCCTGTGACTTCTAGCACTGGCTCCTCCAAACCAAGACACTCTGAAGTCAGTGTTCACTATAGGACCAATTGGAAGAAAGCGTTTTCGCTTGGAAACAGAATCAAGAGTCCCAAAAGCGCCCATACAAACGAGGTTGAGGGATGGTGGGACGACCCATCAGACCCTGTTCATGTACTGAATGCGTGTGCCCAACCAATGGTAGCTCTCTGGAAAGACACTAGCGTCAAACAACGACTACGTGAAAGGGGGCTCAGGGTAGAGGAGAGCAGTGGTTTGTGCGTTTGCAATCTCGTCACCCAACATCAACTGATTTCCATTTCGACTAGCTTCTTGGATGAAATCGGCCGCATCACCGCTCTGAGATATTTTCCCACCGACCGTGTGTAACTTCTTTTTGTGGTGTGACTATACTGACTCCCGGACGACCTGCAGAGGACGTTTTAAAAGCTCGCCTGAAGACCATGGGTGTTGTAGAGTATACGTTTTCGATCCCCGACCCCCCTCGTGTCAACGTCGACTGGAGAGTATATGATGTCGGAGGCGCACGCAATCAACGTCATGCCTGGGCTCCATATTTTGAAGACGGTGCGCTGCGATCGATACAATCCTTACCTTCTCGTCTTATGTACGTCCAGTGAACGCGATCATATTTTTGGCGCCAATTTCTGCATTCGATCAGGTACTCCTGGAGGTGCGGAAAACATCTTCGAACGGCTTCTTCCCGCTTACGATGCTCCTCATTTAGGATTCCAAAGTGAATCGGCTCGAAGATTCGTTTTTGTTGTGGAGAAGTATTGTCTCCAACCGACTATTAATGGACGTCAGCATCATACTATTCCTCAATAAAATCGATCTTTTGCAGGAAAGTTGCTCCCGGTTCTCGGCTACTTTTCCAAGTGACGGCAAATTTATTTAGGCTAAATTGAAAGCTGGTGTCCGCCTTAAAGACCATATACTGCAATACGGCGATAGACCTAACGACTTTGAGAACGTGTCAAGATGTGAGTGGCCACTCCCTCCTCCACAACAACCATTCACATTCTTCTAGACTTTCAAAATAAATTTGCAGCGATACACCAGGAGTACTCTGTAAACAAGTCCAGGGAACTCAAGAGTACAGGCACATTTTTTTCGCATTCATCAGTTTATCTGACGGCATTCCTAGTACACTTTACCTCCGTCACAGACACCAGACGGACTGCTACCATCATCCAGAGGGGTGAGTATACTCAAACTCTCAACCTCTGGTCGAACTAACGACGGGATGTACGCAGTGCGAGAAATCATCATCACAGCCAACCTGAAGAGCATACAGCTCATGTAAAACCGCACGTCTCGCTTCATCTCACGGCGTTATTCCCCATTTCGACTTCGTTCTAAGCCGTGGTATGCGCATCTAATAACATGATACACTAGTACTGTAATTCGTTTCACCGGGGTCCTCGTTGTATTCCATGCACTCCGTTCAAAAGGAATGATTCCCACTGTTTTTTTAAACACGCTGCTCGCTGAGCTCCCCTCTCATTCTGGCTTTCTATATGTATACCTATCTATGATTCCGCAATTCTTTGCTTCGATGACCATGCGAATTTCGATAGATTCCCTGGTAGTGATATTGGTAATTCATATATATTACCTTTGAATCCAAGTCATGGCGCGCCTGGGGGCAGAGGTGAAGATGACAAGCACGAGGTGGATTTATACATTCCGTTGATACTCTACATTGCGTCAATTATCTGTTTGAGCTTCGCCTCGTCTATGATCTCGAATCCTTGTTCGGGTGTAACTTGCGCGAGCTGGACATTGTGGTGATCCAGCTTCTCTTCCATTACTTGCTTCAATACCCGCAGTGTCAGTTTTTGGGCTTCCGATAGGGTGATTTGCTACGTTGAAGTTAGCTACACGGACGTTTCAACGCAGCAAGGACCTACCTTGTACCACTTGTCTTGAAGCTCACTCTGTGCAGCCTCTGAGCCGGATCCGATCGCTTTGGCATCGTATCGCATAAACGTCCCCGACGGATCTGTGTGGTATCTAGCAAAACCACCACGTCCAGTGAGCACCACCCAAAAACCCACATCGCACGGAACGGGGCTCACAGCTGCGGTCCGCCCTCATCGACACCAGCAATCAACAACGCCACGCCAAACGGCCGACTCATCATCGCCTCTTCGTCATGCACGCTCTCCCCAAACCGAAGTGCGAGATCACACACCGCCTGCGTGACGCTCTCGACCTTGATCCGCTCGTCGTACGTGAACGCGTGGTTCTGCGCCGTCACGCGCGCGTGGTCGATCATGGTGCGTGCGTCAGCGGTGAGGCCGGACATGGCGCACCCGAGGTGGTGGTCGATCTCCATGATTTTTTCGATGGAGCTGGATTCGAGGAGGGGGGATTGGACGCGTTTCTCGACGGCGAGGACGACGCCTTGGCGGGTGCAGACGCCGACGGTGGTCGAGCCGAGCTGGGTGGGGTGGGTGAGTGGGTGGGGGACGAAGATGGGGGCTTACTTTGATGGCCTCGATGGCGTATTCGACTGGAGGAGGGTTAGAGCGAGGGGAGGTGATGAAGTGGGCGGACGTACCTTGGAACAGTCGTCCTTCTGGCGAGAAGGTGTTTACACCACGATCTAGCAGGGACATGAAGCGATCACGGCGGAGGTGTGGAGTGCGGATGTCTTACCGTACTCTGAGCGCGTCAAGAACATGATAGTAGTATATCAAGTCATGACGCAGCCCATCCGACGCGCGTCGAGGTTGCAGCGATGGGAACAATATTCCTTTCCTGGTAATACTATGGACTAATGATCTTTCAAGTTGGCGCTGCACCTTCACTGGCAAGTTCAAATGGCTCAGCTGGGACCGACTGAACTACGTTCGATTCTCGTCTTCACAATCAATCTAGCACGACGTGCCGGGACCATCATTTTGGAAGGCTCTCAAACAATCCAATCCGCTTCTTTCATCGATGAGAAGAAGAATTCTGCAGACCTTGTCACAGAGTACGACATCGCCGTCGAGAACCTCGTCATGACCGAGATCAGGAACGCGTACCCGAGCTTTCAATTGTGAGTGCTCCGCTCTGCGGTGTGAGGCGTTCATCGCGCATCCTATGGTGTCCTGTCTCCACGTATGCCCCCTCAGTATCGGGGAAGAGTCGTATGCTTCCGGGGTGCGTGCAGTGCTGACGGATGATCCGACGTTCTGCGTAGATCCCATTGGTAAGCGCGTCTTGTTTAATGCGAATCTCAGGTATTGAGCTCCCGCAGATGGTACCACCAACTTTGTCCACGGGTTTCCATTCTGTTGTATTTCCCTTGGTCTCATCTATCAAAAACGGACCGTGCTCGGTGTTGTCTACAATCCATTCTTGGAGTACTTGGTATGTGATATTATTAGATCACACAGCCAACGATCATGTCTGTGCAGTATACAGCAATTGAAGGTCAGGGAGCCTACCTCACGCGGGGTTCTGGCCAACCTATGAAGTTGCCATTGGCGGCTCCAAATCCACTTCCCTCACTGTCCGAGGCACTCATCGGTGCGTCTTCCATCTGTCGCATATCGCACCGCTTACCTAGATCACACTAGACGTGGAATGGGGTTCTGATCGGGCAACGCCCGTGATTGAATCGAAATGCGATGTATATCTACGCCTTGTCGCAGATCCAGTTGCTGTTGATCGTGGCCGGATGGCCCACTCGCTTCGGACCACAGGAAGCGGTGCGCTCAACTTTTGTCTGGTTGCCCAGGGTGCCATCGACGTTTGTTGGTAAGTTCCCGCGCGTAAGGACTCGTTCCGCTTTATCTGACGCGTGCCTCAGGGAGATCGGATGCTGGTAAGTAGCCCGTTGTCGGCGTTGTTGTCCAATCGTGACTGATTGGGGTAATCGTCAGGCCATGGGATGTTTGCGTGAGTTTCTGTGACGTGTTTACAAGCTACGATGTTTGACTATAGTGCATCAGGCCGCTATCGTTATCATTCAAGAAGCGGGCGGGAGTGTTACGTCTCACTCTCTCCTTGCATCAGAACGCCCGCACGTCGATCCGTTTACGCTAACCCCGGAAATCTTGATGGGCCGTGAATTCCTGGTCGTCAGGGCGATCTCGGAATCCCAAGGTGTCAAAGAGACTGGCAGGGAAGCGCAGTTACGTCTATCCAAGGAGTTTTACGAGACGGTTGGAGATACGGCGTTGATGCTGCGGCGCTGATCTCGCACGCGGAGTGGTGGCGATAGACGGGCCTTTAGATACCACACAATTGATAGTGTGAGTCGTCAGGGAGTTGGAGATCCCGCACGTTCGTGAGCGGTCCAACAGCGGACGGGTGGTGGAGTCTGATGGCAACGCGATCGTATTGAATGTGTTCGGCAGACCGCTCCACACCCTGTTTTACTTGACGTTCGATCGCTCTTTCCGCATCTACCATGTCGACCACCTTGGGACCCGTTGAACTGCGCTCGATCCTCGCATTCACCGTCAACCTCGCGCGCACTGCGGGCACGCTCATGCTGGAAGGATCCCAGGCGATCCAAGCATCCTCCGATGTCAACGAGAAAAAGAACTCGGTCGATCTGGTGACGCAGTACGACGTCGCCGTCGAGAATCTGGTCATGGGCGAGATCAAGAAGGCCTATCCCACCTTCAAGTTGTACGTGACGTTTCTTACATTCACGACCCGACGCGCTTGACAACGTCCTACTTGATGGTAGCATCGGCGAGGAGTCTTTTTCCGGTGGGTCACTCCCTGAGCTGACCGATGAACCGACCTTTTGCGTCGATCCTATTGGTGCGTATATGCGCTCGATCTTTCCCCTGGGGTGAACTGACGTATCACAGACGGTACCACGAACTTCGTGCACGGCTTTCCGTTTTGCTGTATCTCCCTCGGCCTGATCTACCAAAAACGCCCCGTACTCGGCGTCGTGTACAACCCATTCATCGAATATCTGGTGGGTTGCGTATGTGTGTCGCGACCAGCGTTTGACGTCCGTCGCAGTACACGGGGATTGAGGGTCAGGGGTCATATCTCACGCGAGGCACTGGTCAACCTCAAAAGCTCCCC
>JBBPOD010001127.1:0-11361 GCA_038091255.1 Tylopilus intermedius | reverse complement strand
ATCTGCGTGTGATCCTCAGTGTCAAGACTGCGATGCGGCTTGTTGAAATAACCTACCAAGGCGATCTTTCTTCCATTTGTCGGTAATTGCGGTTCCAGCTGTTCCAAGACCCCGACGAGATTGAAATTTCCTGAAGGGTGGGGTATATGAAGCTTGGTGGATGCCCTGTCCATCATCGTGGTACTCTGACAAGTCCCAGCCCGATCCGAACTTCCGGCTGAGACTTAGCCGGAGGGAGCTCCATAAAAGGCAGGTGTAGTGTTTTCAAGTTCCCCGCCTCTGATCTAGACCAGGGCCTGCTCGTATTGAGTCTGCCATAGTCGTATGTGATATGTACTGATCGTTTTCACTCAGCCTATCACATCGGTGTGCATGGTGGGTGGTGCCGAGGACATATGACAGCGGTGACGCTGTTTTTGGCAGCAAGGCACAGTTTTTCGGCCGCCCTTTAGCCGAAATTGTGCCATACATCCTGTTTGCCATTCTCGTCCGGCTTGACCGTATCATGAAATGCATTTTCATCTCTCTGGTGGCCCTCAGTGCACTCAGTAGCGCCGTTGCGAATGGTGCCCAAACGCGGCCATGGGAGCTCGTGCTGCGAACCGACCCTCTCGACTCGGGCGGCCACTGCGAAGTCATTTCCTTCCGCTCGGCCCAGATCCACAAAGACCTGATCGACCAGGACGTCGTCCGGGAAGTGACCGAGAATGTGATCCAGCTCCTCTCTCACGACGTGCACGCTCTGGTCGCACACGCCCAGCAGCACTGTGCCAACGACCTCTCTTCGTCGCTTCCCAACTTCAGCAGCGGGCGTGCGTTGGCCCAAGCCCCATTTTCGCACGATAGCGCCCTCACTGCGGACGCGAACAAATTGGACGTCGACCTGCCCCCTCTGGAAATCATCCCCCTGATCACCTCCGGGCCCGCGGACAATCGCGTTGACCTCGCCTTCTTTGCGGATGGGTGTACGTGATCCGCGTATGAGTGAATGAGTTGACGTACGCGCGCTGCAGATACCGTCGAGGAACGAGGCACGTTCTTGGACGACGCGGCGCGGCTCGCGCGCGATTTGTCGACCAACCAGACGTTTTTCACTGTCAAACCGTTGCTCAACTTTTGGGCTGTGTTCACTCCTAGCAAAGAGGTCTCGCTTGTACTCGTGCTTGCAGTGTATATCTTTACTAATGCCTATGATGACAGAGTGGCATTGGCGTCGGGGGAAAAGCAAAAGAGTGAGGGCAAAGCAATCTGCCATCCGAGCATCACTGAAACGCACGTTGTAGCACGGCATTTGGTTTGTACAGGGACGGCACTGAACTGAGAGGCCTGTACGCTAACAAGTCCGACGTGGCCCTTGCTGCTTGCGCATCTCTCGGTGACAAATGCAATTACGCGATCTTGCTTGGTTGGGATTTCGTCATTGTGTCCGTCTTTCCTGTCTCGCTGAAACGCTTTCTCCGTTGCAGCGAATGATCCGTTGTACGGTGGTAAGCTTATTTTCTGTCCAGAAGGGGATACGGCCACAGGCTCATTTCGTTCGCAGGGATTGGAGGGAAATACACGTGAGAGCCAGCCACTGATGCGGCATGACGGAAAAACGATACTGAAGCGAGCACGGTTTCAAGTACGACGACTGCCTCACTCGCAAATGGCGCTCTCGTGCTCCGTCATGAAATCGGGCATTCGATTATCCAAGTTGGTGAAGAATACGACGGCGGTTTCGCTTATTTCGGAGTCAATGCCATACACGATCCCAAGAACCTGACGTGGGCACACTGGCTGACGGATCGCGACCACCCGCGTGTGGAGCGTTCTGTAATGCCGATGCAGGTGTACCCGTGGACGCTTCTCGATGCTGAGAAGCCATGGTCGTTTACGTTCACGTCGTCGGGGACGTACGCTCGCCACCTCGTCAAGTTCTCGCTGTCGGGGATACCTCATACGAGCGACCTTGTGGTATACCTCGACGGTACAGATCTGGGGTGGACGCCTCGCAAGGACATTGGCGTCGATAGGTGGCATTACGACGTCGCGTTTGACCATGCGCTGCGCGCGGGCGACCATGTCATCACGTTCGCACTCCGAAACAGAACGATCCAGGGCCAAGCACAACTCTGTAGTGTCGAGATCCTCGAGTACGGATCTCCAGAAAGGTGAGTCGTGCCCCGTTGATTCAAATCTCAAACGTTTGGCAAGCGGTGCTGATTTGCCGCGCACGTCAGTTTCAACGCCACGCGAGGTTACTACAGCCTCTTCCCCACGTGCGTACTACCCTCGTTATCGTTGTGACGACGTGCGCAAGCGACGGCTATGGCTAATACCATTCTTCCCTCCAGGTATGACCTCCACAACCGCACGTCGTACCGTCCTACAAACGACGACTGTCTCATGCGCACCGTCACGCGGCCCAATTTCTGCAGCGTCTGTCTCGAGGGGCTCTGGCGTTCGCTTCTCAAGCGCATCGATCTTATCGACGGTCTGCACATGGCGTGCGCCACAGGACCGTCGGCCAGCCCCGTCGCTGTCGCTGTCTCGGTCGACCTCGTGCGACTGGCGCAGTTTAGAGAGGACCCGATCGAGAGCGCCGAGAGCTACTCGATCGTGTGGACGAGGGACGGGCGCGTGCTCGAGGCGCTGACGAACCGCACACAGGTCGAGCTCAGTGCAGGTGGGACATACCGCGTCGACGTTGCGTACGCCGTCGACGAGGTGCGTGTAGACCCTCGAAGGTATCTGTATGCGAGCAGAACGTTTGACGTCCCTCGCGTGTGCTGATACGGTGATGGTGGTCATGGGGACCATACACACATGTAACTCGGAGCTTCGGGCACCCTTACCTGTCGTAGTTAGGCAGTGCACAACGTTTGTATAGATGAGTCGTATATGTGCGATTGGATTGGCGGAATCACTCTTGGGGAAAAGACTACAGTAGCGATAATGTAAGCGTCAAAATAGAAAGATAAAGGGGGATGAGCGATTCCATACTACAAGCAGTTTACTAATGAGCGTGAGAGAACTTGGGTGAGAGGAAGAGAAAACGTAGCGCATAAGCGGTGGACAAGCAAGTCCGATGAGATAGGTAGGTGTGGAGTTAGAGGACGAATGAAGGACTGTCCACTCCGTCATGGTATGTGCGAGGGTAAGAAAATAGGTATACCGTGATGAGCGAACGAATGAAAATCTTCACCGAAGCTGCGGCAAAGACACCTCGAAGAGTGGCAAGGCAGCAGTCGGTGGTGGGTCGTTTCAAGGTAGGGAAACTGTGGAAGGAAAAAAAGGTGACGGGGAATGGTCAAGGCATGGAGATTAATGCAGTGAACAAGCAAAATGTACAGGAACAGCAAGGATACACAAGTTACCCGGAAATCAGCGAAATCACATAATGACGCATTTGCAACATCCTCCATGAACCTCCTCGTCTTCTTGCGCTCGTCGACGCTCGACGGTATCTAGAGATGGTCGCGTGATGTTGATAGTGGGTACCGGAGGTTTGGCATGATATTGCGCAAAGGGTGCAGGAGATTCAGACCTTGGGATCTGCAGCGAGTCTTGCTTGACAGGTTCTTGAGGTTTGACAAGGGGAGGTGGCCGTGGTAATGCTGGTTGTGGAGGTATCTCAGCATAAGGAGTAACCACGTCTTCTTCAGGCAGCGGGGCTTCCTCTGGATCCCCACCCAACTCCTGCATATGTATCGCCTCACCAAGGCGTGGGGGTCGATACTTTGTGTAATCGAACCCGAATGTACCAGGTGCCTATACAAAAGAGCCATCAATACAGGCGGATCGCGTACAAAGTATACCCACAGGTTTTACTGGATCCGTTCGTGACTTTGGTTTGGGGCTGCCAAATGCTTGCTCGTATTGGCCATCCAATCCTTTCTTACGTGCCACAACCGGGAGGACCACCTGGGAGCATGGCGATGGTGAGCGTAAGTGAGATTCTGACAAGTCGTCACTTGCCTCATCCCAGGTGCCCGATTTTTGCACCGGTTGTGTCCAAGATGGTATAGCGTCTACCACGTCTCCTTCTGGCGTCGGATACAATGCTACAGAATTCCGCGGGTCATCCTTGCGGAACGACGGAGGTGCGGTCTTGGCCTTCACCTTTGCCTTTTTCGGAGTCGAGGGGGCGGCGGGGCTCTTGGCACGACGCTTTGTGTGGGACTGATCGGACAACTGTGATGTCGGGGAGGTCGTGCGTGAGCCGGCGCGTGGGCCCGTAGATGGTACCATGCTCTCTCCGCTCGTCCTCGGTGGACCCGACGGTGTACGAGACCGCAGGGGGTCTCGAGGGGTCTGGGGGTATGTCGCATACTTTGGCGTGGTGTCGCCGTCCGGCATCGCATTTGTGGGCGTTTGACTACGACTAGAGGTGACAGCAAGTGGATAGCTGGCCGTTGAAGCGTTGAAGCCCGCATGGATTGTGTCATCAGCGTCTGGCCCTGGATCAGCACTGGCATACACATCGTAGAACGCCTCGGTGTCGGTGTCGGTGTCGGGATCGGCTTCGATGTCGGTCAAGGGTGTCTCGTCGAGGACCATGCTTACATCCTTTGTCCGCTCATCGTCGAGGCAGAGACTTTCGCGTGCACCTGTTCCAACACTCTCTGACCTCTTTCGACCACGAGTGTGCTCCAACTGAGGACCAGAAAAGTTGCGTACTTGCCCACGAACATTGTTTCGGAGGTTGTGACCGTAGTTGGCAATCTGTAACATTTCCACATGCCTAGCCACCCGGAGCTCGCCCACACCGCCGTTTCTATGCACGTCGCCCCGATACCAGTGCTCGAAGGGACGTTCCTCGGAGTCGTTGGAAGGTCTAGAGTCGACGGGAATGGGCTCTCGCGTCCCAGAACGTATCGAAGAGGTAATCGAAGGCGCTGCGAAGGGCGCGGGCTCGTTCATGATGCTAGAACCTTGATGCCGTATAGTGGCCATCGGGGGGGTTGTTGGTTGCGACGGATCACTTGGTTTGACGGACCCATGATCTTGATAAGTGTCGGGGGTAGGAGGCTGATACGGGCGGTGGCTGGAACCAGTGCGACTCTCTGCTCTCTGGGCGATGCTGTGAGCATGGCTGGACGCGCTGGTTGTGCGGGTGCGGGCAGCAATCGGTATGCGCGTTGGTTTTACGTCTGAGGTGCGGGGAGAGGTGGGTCGGGAGGGGTCTGGGGTAGGGAGAGGGTTGTTGGCATAGCCATTCGGGGAAGGGGGTTGGGAGTAGGTGCGGGCGCGTTTTGGGGTGGCAGAGGGAGCAGGAGACACGCCGTTGACGCGGGTATTGGACGAAGAGGGTTCGGTTGTGATCCTGGAGTACTGCAGACTCGGTCTGGGTATCGCGCTGGATTTCCTAGGTTCTGGGAGATGACGGGGGGTTTGGGGGGCGTCACGAGACTGGGGAGGGGAGTTGGAGGGAGCAGAGGACCTCTGGGAGTCGTCTACGGAAGACACGGATGCGATGGATATGCGTTTGGCGAGTATTCGGCTTTCGCTTTCGAGCCCTGGAAGAGAACCACGCGTGAGCGGATTGGCGGGAGGAGACGGAGAGCGTACTCTTGCGCAGAGCTGGCACGATCGTCTCGTCCCAGGTCGGCAGCGCTGACTGCGCCGTCGCCGTCAGCGCCATGAGGAAGAACAAAAAAAGCGTCGAGGTGGTCGCTGCGACAATTAATCCCAGTCAGCCCTTCAAAATATTAATTAATTAATTTGTTAACAACAACCATGTTCCGCAGACCACCCAGGATACGTCGTCCGCTCCGCATCGACCAGCGCGGTCTCCCCATCCCCCACGTCGACATCGCCGTCCACGACACCGCCCCATGTCGTGTCCGCGACCACTACTACACAACCCTCCAGGACGACCTCATGTACATGTCCTACACCCACCACTCCGGCCCGCGTCCACCACCCCGCGAGGTCCGTCTCAGATTCGACCCAAACGACCCCTACTCCAAAAACCGCGTCAACACCCCCGTCGGCGGTGACCGCCTCGGAAAGAAACCCGCTCCCCCCTCCTCCCCACAAAACGTCGTCCGGCTCGAACGCATCGTCCTCCACACCATGCTCAAAGACGCCATCACCAACCGCAGCGTCCTCCTCAACGCCATCGCCTCCTTTAGAGCCATCTCGGGCGAGACAGACCAAGGCGGCGGTCGCCATTCCTCTGCCGGCGTGCAGATCGTCAAGGGCAAGAAATCCGTCAGCGGATGGGTTCGCCCCGGCCTCCCAGTCGGTGTCAAGGTGGAGCTCAAGGGCCCACAGATGTACAACTTCATCGCCACCCTCTCAGAGTTTGTCTTGCCGCGCTCGCGCGAGTTCCCTGGCATCGTGTTGCCCCCCTCCTCCAGCAACATGCAGACTCCAAGCGGTGTCGCCGGCGTCGTCTCGTTTGGTCTCCCCCCAGAGGCACTCGGCTTGTTCCCCCAGATAGAGGTCAACCTCGAGGCTTACCCAAAAGTTCATGGGATGCACATACATTTCATCACCAACGCTGAAGGACAGGGTGCTCAAAACAAGGCGAGAGCTCTTGTCTCGGGTTTCCAGATTCCATTCTCTCGCAAGTAGACGTCTCCATTCCAACATTCATCCCATTTACTACGCGGTATTAATCATTAGTCGAAGAGGTCTACTGTAGATGCAAATGAGAGTGCTGTCCTACTGTGAACATGGTTACATAAATACCCAAAGCTGTTGACGATAAACGAGTGAAGTGGGAAGCAAAAGTATGATCAAATGTACATATCAACGTTCCGCAGACCTTTCAATTTCATCGACGAGCGCTAGCCCCTCCCGGCTGCCATGCAATGTCACCTAATCGATGTCGGGACGAGTGCGACCGCTCGATCCCCAGCCGCGTCGAGGCACCCACACCTCCCAGTGGTGAGCTCGACGAACCGACCAACGCCGACGTCTCAGAGGCAGTCCTCCTCGCCTTCTTGGGTGCAATAATCGAGGTGTTCTTGGGCGTATCTGTTCCTCTCAACCCTGACTTGCTCGGCGCTGGCTTCAGCGCAGGCGCAAGAGCAGGCAATATTTCCCTCGCCAGCTCCCGAACGAGCACAGCGCCATCCTCCTTGCTCAACTTGGTCACAATCTCGTGCAGGCCGTACCTCTCCACCAAGATCGCGCGGTTCGGGTGCACATCGCAGACGGTCTTGAGGATACGCAACAAGTTGAGCCGGACAACAGCACGACTGTGCGAGAGCCTGTCAATGATGCGTTTAAAGAAGGACGACTTGGCCAGCCCAATAGTGAGTGGGTTGGAGATACGGCAAATCTTGAGAAGCGGGTCGAGCAGGTTCTCGAATGAGTTGGCCTTGGCGGAGACGAAACACTTGAGCAGAGCTTCAAGCGACTCTGGCTTGAGAAGCTGGTCCTCAATCTTGGCAGTTTCGTCTTGGAGCCTGTAGGCGGTTATTAATAGTCGTCTAGGTAACTTACGGAACAATCCGACCATGATAGGGTGGCCTCCAACGCACTGACTTGGAAGTACGGGTCTTCCAAAAGTTTCAAGTACAGGTTAAGACCATTGTGTTGCCAAAGGAGGTTCCGACAGCTCTTCCCTGCGCTCGCTAGATCACAAAGGATGGGAAGTGCAAATTGCTTCAAGGGTGAACTGGTCTCGATAACATGCTTCAGGCACGGAATGATGCCTGCTTGTGCAGCTTCTTCTTGCCGTGACTTGTTTAATCGACAGAGGTTGTAGCAAGTTTGGAAGATGTGATTGGACACTTCCTGAGCGTAGAATGAGCAGGGAGCCTTCACGTCAAGAAAAGGACATGCCGTGCCATGTGGACCAGCTCGGTCCTCATCCAAAAGCTTGATGAGAATCTCGATGGCATTGGCGTTCTGAAGCACCTCGAGTAGGTTCGCGTTCATGGAAAGATGCTTCACTGCCTTGAGCATCTGAACAAGACAATCACCCTCCAACAATTCGCAAGCACGCATTAGCCCTAAAAACGATTTAGCATCGCATAGAATCAAGGTGGTTGGGCTTACGGCGGATGATCTTCCTTGTTCCCATTGCATTCCGTACGTGTATATCGCTTTGGGTCACCTGCGAAAACACCAACAGAATCTGAATAATCTTGTGCTTCATCTCAATGGCGGTTTCGCTCTGGTTGCCCATCACGTTCAACAGCGCAGATGATAGGGGATCCAGTAGCCCTTCCCTGATAAACATACGGCAGAAATCATTCTTGGTCGTCGGGCTTTGGAGTTCAAAAACACTTCCGATGCCAGCGAGAGCGTCCACGACAAGCTCGCTTTGTTCCGTGTAGTCTTCGTCAAGGAGGTCGACCAGGACTTTGAGCCCACGACAACTGTAACCGGTGAGCAAAAAAAGTCGACTTGACCTCGATACACTTACGAGATGAACATTTGAAGGGTCAATGCCGATGTATGGCAGAGCAACCGGATGAAATTCGACGCCTCGGTCCTGCATTCCGACGGATATCTCTTGGAAGTGAAACCTATCCATCGTAAGCTGGGGACATCGAAAAGACGGGTGGTGAAAAACTCACCCATCATCACAGGAATTCCACCAATGAGACAAAAACTCTCCAACAAACCAAGGTCACTTGTGACGAGCTATTAAAAAGTAAGTCAGTTGGAATGGCCACTCGATTCGAGTGTCGTACCAGATTAATAATTTGGAGCAGCTTCGTCAACACGTCCCGAGAACATTTCCCTTCCAATACTTCCAGAATCGCCAACATTCCATGCGATGAGACAAGCTGGAACATCATTTCTGGATTCTCCGTTATGATGGTAATCTGCGTATTTATCAACAAGAGTGCATTTATTGGGACCTACTTAGGACCTACCAGTTGATCACAAACATCCCGAAGCTGGAAGTCGGGGGCCGAGGGTGTAAGCTCATCAATCAATTGATTCACCAAACTGCACAAGCGAGCATATTTGTCTCGTTGTAAATTAGTTTCGAGATCATCTTCTGCGAAACCTTCGTCGATCTAGATTGGATGGTGAGACGGGAAAAGCCAGTGTAGTGATGCACCATACCTCGGCAAAAGGATCGTCGTCGTCGTCGTCGTCCCCTAGCTAATTCATGGTCAGTAAAGCTGACCAATTGGGCAAGGAGTCGTACACTGAACGTACCCAGGACTTATTGGAGTGTCGAGTATTGAGCTGGAGAGTCTGCATAGGCTGTTCAAGGGCTAGGTTGACCGTCAGCCCAAGCGGTCGTCGTTGCAGGAAAGGGAGCTTACCGGTGCCGTTGACTTTGCCGAACACATCGTCATAATCCTCGTTGTCCTCTTCTGCATACTTGTTAAACTCATGTGCGCTCGCAACTCGCCTGGCTTCCGAACGTCCAAAGGATCCAGAACTGCTCGAACCAGAACCGACGAAAGACGAAGAACGAGAATGTGAACGAATCGAGCCGGGTGGTGGACCATTCGAGCTCGCGGACGGACTCAGTGAGGGACGAGAAGGCTTGCGTGAAAGGCCGGGAAGTGGAGCTGACATTGGACCGGGGGAACTAGGTGCGACACCGAGAGTTTTGATATCATCTGGATGGAACAAACCACGGCGTACGGAATTCTTCATCTACAGTCGGGATATTGTCATACTGGCAGTGGGCCATAAAGGCGTTCGACTAACCTTGAAATCTGCAACCTTTTCCTGCAAGATGATGTCGTCCTCCTCCGAAGCAAGGTCCGAATAATCCTCCACGATCGGAACGATGTCTGCTGCGGGAGCCTTTGCGAGTGGGATTGTGCCTGGGCCGGCTGGACTACGATTTGGTCGTATTGTCTGAGCGTTATCGTCAACCTCTGGCCTATCGGTTTCCATGGTGGACCTGTCCAGCGCTGGATAAATACTTTGGTCAAATGTTTAGAAGAGACAGAAAATGTATCGAGTACCTTGCAACTTTGAGAACGACGGGCCGTCCTCAAAATCATCATCCCAATTGTCAGTTTGCTCTTCAGGTGGCTGAAGGACGAATGCGAGTGGTTCCCGAATCTTCTCTACCAAACCAACAGGCACTGACGGTTTGCCCGGGGGAGGCTGGGGTGCTTTGAGAGCCATGGGTGCTGTGATTGATTGCTGCAACCCAAGTACAGAGTGCTGGAACAAGTTAACGCTGGGTTTATTGTGTAGTGGGCGTGTAGGCGACGGAGGAGGGCCATCAGAAACACTAACACGACCACCGTGCTTCGACGGACGTGACGGGGCTACATAACATCAGACTTTCGGGGGTTGCATAGTAGAGAAAGAAAAGTTCACATTTCAGAGCCTCGTTCCATTCCTGCACCTTAAGAACGGCTTCGTCGAAGTTATAATTACTCAATGGTCGGTTTTGTGCACCAGATGACGTTTGAGAATTGTTACATGCTGAGTGTCCATCCTTCCCGGCAGATAAATCCATTTGCTTCTTCGCTGCTACCATCCATGGGTGTCGCAGGAGCTTCTTCGCTGATATCCGTAGATTACTGTCCTTCTGGAAACAGTGGAGGAGGAAGTCCTTCACTATAGGTGAGGCACCTTCTGGAATTGGAGGGCAGTCATCTTGTACAATCCTGAAGAGCGCTGGCATGGGATCCAGAAAATGGTACGGCGGTTTGCCTTCTAGAAGTTCGATCACCACGCAACCGACACTCCTGGAGGAAGGTCATGAGGGGACGAGAGACGTGTGAGCATGTCAACGTACCAGATATCGGAGGCCGTGGTTGCACCGGATTGCTCGATAACTTCTGGTGCCACTTTATAACAACATAATGTCAAGGTGTTATAGAGGGAAAGAAGGTACTACCTACTCCAGTATGGACTACCAACAACAGCATCATCGCTGACTGCACCGGTCGTGGTGGAGCTGGCAACGCCGAAATCTGCGAGCTTGACACAGCCATCCTTATTCGTTAGTATATTCGCGCCCTTGATGTCCCGGTGAATAACACCCTGGTCATGGAGGTATACAAGGCCTTCGAGTACTTGGCGAATATAAACAGCCACGAGATTCTCGGGGAACTTGCCAAACCGTTTGCATATGTTGTGCAAAGATCCATTTTCACAGAACCTACCGAGTAGTGAATTAAAAGTTGAATGGATATGTAGAAAGACGCACTCGAGGATGATGTACAAGTACTCTCGCGTCTTGACAAATCCTTTGTATTTGACGATGTTGGGATGCTGAAATGCACCAGTCACGGGTGGCACGCATATGAGAAGAAAGGTACGGTACGTTGAGATTCTTGAGCAAGTCGATCTCCGACTATAGGAAAAGATGAGCACAATGGCAGTAACCACTGTCCAATAAAGAAGAGGTACCATGATCTGCCCGAGTTCGCCTTTGGGTATGTTACTCAGTTGGATTTCCTTGACTGCGACTGTTTCCCCCGT
>JBBPOD010001126.1:0-11361 GCA_038091255.1 Tylopilus intermedius | reverse complement strand
TGACAAGAACGGGAAGTTCCCCACATCGGAAAGTCGGCATTACTCCTTATGGTGCGAGATTGCGACATGACAATTTTGAAAGACAGACCTGGACCTTTCGGGTCCAGGAATGTCAACTATCGCTGCGACCTCTCCCCCGCGCTTGACTCTACTCGGGTCATGAACTTGACTCAATACTACACTTATACTATTATATAGTATTAGGAAGAGCAAGCCGTCGAGCCACCGGATATCATGCTTGCCAGAGTCATCGGAAACTTTCTTCTCGAGTTCCGCAAACGGTCCCATACCCCCAGGGACAGCCATACTTGCTGATCGGGTCGCTTCGAAGCCTACGAACAATGTCGCTTTGAAACGTTGGAGGGTATGATCTAAGACACAGTGGATGCTATGGAGCAGACTCAGGAAGACCATAGAAATCCACGCAGAAGGTACGCAGTTGCATAATTATCTTTTCCCTCCTGTTGTTAAGTTAAGCCTTGGCCCGTGGTGGTTACCAATGTATGGTCACAGGTATGCTCAATCGGAATTCGGTTGTGGTTTGTCCGGCATTGTTGGAAAAGGCGCGGCGCGAACTTGAACGCATCGCTACGAATTCAGTTGAAACGACTCGTATTTGAGCGATTCAACAGCGCAAGAAATTGATTCTGAAGGTATCAGCAAGCCACCGCGATGGAGAACAAGGTATGGTGTCACTCGGTGCCGAGATCCTTATCAGGCCTACCCATATCCAGGTTCATCTTGCTACGGCCACATCGAAGTTCTTTGGATTCTCAGACTGAGGCATTCAGCAAATCAGGAGTCGTTCATCTAGCATGGAATCTGCTCTCGTTGGAGGCTGGTCTCCACAGAAAGTTCAATACCTTGGGAATGTGGTTGGAGCCTGCTGAGGTATGTTGTCTCGAGACCTGTCATACGTACGTATGAGATGATCCTGTGTACAGACCAATACAGGATTTGTTTGCAGGATGAAACAGACGAGTGTCATCTACTTCAGTGTTCCATGCCTCATGTCGCTGGCTCTCCTTTCTTTGTCGCGTTCACTTCACAAACTGAACATGCACCACTTCCCGACCTCGGTTTACTCGCCCTTCACGCAGCATGTGCCGGGTTGCTCACATATCCGGTGCCAACGAATTTTTTGACAAACTAGAGTGGGATACGGAAGAGACGGACGTATTAGCTTTCGATGGATCATCCGCTGATCGTCTCCACTGCCAATGGCAGTGCGTGCGCGCAGCAAGTATGGACTACGAATGCACGTCTACAAGTATGCGGCAGCGTCATTTGAAATGACGATCGAAAGACTATCTTCTAAGTCGAATCCGCAGTCTGTTGCTCTACGTGCCTCGATTCTGTTGGAGGTCGTCTAGTGGCGCTGTGATTGGCTGACGGTGCCTGGCCATGTGGTGCTTGATGTGATGAGTGTTCCAAACGACGAGTTCTCGTACCTGACTTGGTTAAGGACACGTTGTGCGATCAAAATGATCGTGATGTATGTCCATACCGGAAATTGACAAGCCCCGACACAGTGCATGGATATCAACCACGCGGTCTGCCGCTCTATCGCGTATCTTTTCCGAGTCTGCGTGCGACCCCAGCTCGGCTCTCTTTGTTCCTATTCCCATCTCCTTCTCTTGCCCTCGACATGTCCAAGGACGGCGGCTCTGGATTTTATGACAAGGAAAAAGGCGGGGACTCGGACGCACAGGTACAAGCAGTCGAGGCTGCACCCGACCAAGTAATCGCGAAGCGTTTCGGTGTCTTTGGTCCCTTTCTCTCCAAGCTCTTCCAGAGTGGGGTCGAGGCAAGAGGCGTAGAACGGGTCCCGGAGAACCAGAGGGAGACGAAGAACTCATGGAACAAGTCCGTGTCCTCCGTATTCAGCCATCTCGGAAGACACTCTTACCATCCCCTGTAGCTTGTTGATGTGGTGGTATGCCTGCTTTCTCGAGCTCGTTCCGTACCTCACCGATGGAGTAGGTCGGTCAACATGGTTCTTACGACTATACCCGTAGGTGTATTGGCACAATTTACTTTCACTCTTACTCTACCGTGGGTGCCCGATTCCATGCAACGTGTCAATGTCGTGTGGTACTCAACTCTAGCATAGTCACGCCATCGCAACGACTTTCTGCTTTGCTGCCCTCGGTAGCGTAGCGACAGCATTTATTGCTACTCTCGGCCCACGCACCGGCCTGCGCACCATGATCATCTCCCGTTATAGTTCGGGCTACCTGGGTGGCACCTTCTTTTCAATCCTAAATATTCTCACTCAGTATGTCTTGACCCAGTGCTCGTGTTGCGCCATGCTAACACTTGGCCACTAGACTTGGATTTTCTACGACGGCCGTCATCCTTGGTGGTCAAACGCTTGCCTCCATCAATTCCAACACGCTCTCCCTAGTTGGCGGCATCATCATCATCGGAGTCTGCTGCCTCATTCCTTGTTTCGTTGGCTACGACATGGTCCACGTCTACGAACGTTACGCCTGGATTGTCACGCTTTTCATCATGTGCTGTCTCTATGGACTGGGAGGCAAAGCCGGGTATGACATAAACGCACAAAAGTCACTGGAAGACACCGGGAGAACTCTCAGCGCCGACATCCTCAGCTTTGGTGCGATTATCTTTGGCTCGGTCGCAGGCTGGGCGCCCATCGCTGCCGACTATAATGTCCGCTTACCAGTCGACACAAATCCTTGGCACGTGTTCTTCCTAACTTTTTGCGGCTTGTTCCTTCCAATCGTGTTCACCGTAACACTGGGTGCTACGTTGATGACGATCACCAACCCTGCCTATGTCGCTGCTCTGGGGTCTGATGGAAACACGGGTGCATTGATCGCTCAGGTGTTATCGCCTTGGAGGGGCGGAGGCAAGTTCCTTCTGGTGCTGCTGGCGTTGAGTGCAATGTATGTCTATCATTTCTTGACAGAATCTCGTGCTTATTTGTTCACGAAAAACTAGTTCCAACAACATACCCAACACGTATTCCGCCGCGCTCTCCATACAAGCACTTGGTCGTCCATTTGCTATGGTACCCCGCTTCCTCTGGGTGTTACTCGTCTTCCTCATCTATACCATCGCCGGTGTTGCCGGACGGGAGCATTTCAGCACTATCCTCAGCAACTTTTTATCCATATTGAGTTATTGGACAGCATTCTTCATCGTCATCGTGGCGGAAGAACATTTCTTCTTCCGACGAAAAGGAGGTCGATTGGGAGGATATAACTTGGTAGATTGGGATAACCCTTCAAAGTACGTGTCGTTCGTCGTATGTGGCTGTCATGATGACATGCTGACGTGGCGTTTCCCGTCCTGCACGCTGGGCTCTCCCATCGCAGACTCCCCATTGGTATCGCAGGCATGTTGGCGTGTTGTTTCGGGATAGTAGGCGCGGTAGTCGGGATGTCGCAGGTATGGTATACGGGACCCATCGGGAAATTAGCGGGCGCAAAGATCGGTGCCGATCTCGGGTTCGAGGTGCGTTACGCAGTCATCATTGAAATCATTCACGTGTTTATACAGCCCCGTACGTAGCTTGCAGCTGGCTTTGCGGCTGTAACGTTCCCCCCTTTGCGTTGGTTGGAGATTCGTATCACGGGCAGATAATCAAGGTGGGGTTCCGTCGAGCCCTCTGGCGGATGTATCCATGAGCTATATTTACATGAAAGCTGTCCGTTAAGAAGTATAACATCATTGTGGCATGACACTGAGTGAGTACTTCATGCTCAGAAGTATATGTGTGTGAGCACATACTGGGAGTCTGGTGCAGCTGAAGCGTGGTCCGCTCTCCATCATGATGTGAGTAGTGCTCTTGACGGTGACAACTGTAACTCAGACTCGGTGAACATGCAAATGACTTGAAGCTATTCTGGTTTGGTTATGTATTCTTATCCAGCGTCCAAGTGTTCATGGAAGGACTCGGACATACTCAGTGAGTCGCTAAATGAGCGCGATTTTTACCATCGGTACATCCGCGGATGGCCGGGTCGATCTGGCACGGTTTCTCGACACTTTCCCAATACTCCGTTCGATCATTCCAGGAAGGCGGACGATACAGCTATGTTTGTACGACGGTCATAAATAATATTTGCCGTACCATGCAATGTTTATACTTACTTCCCAAACTGAAGATAGTACAAGTCCTTCATGCGTTGCTTTTGCTGGTTTCCCTTTGCGTTTTGGCGACTGAAGGATGACTAAAATTTGCCTTTCCATCTGCTCGAGCTCAGCGCCACAAAACAGTGCACAGGTATTTTAATTTTCCCGTGTTGCATTCTACAGCGCGATCAGAGTCACTGGCAGATTTCACCGTAATTTGGGCCTGGTTACATCATTGCTTATTGTAACAGAGCAAAAATGGCACGCCGAAGAAGGATCCAGAACAAAGCTCTCAACGTACATGTTTACACCTTCTCCTCGCTTTGCTCACTTGTTTCCTCACCTTTCTCTTCG
Organism: Tylopilus intermedius; assembly: GCA_038091255.1. Classification (NCBI taxonomy): domain Eukaryota; kingdom Fungi; phylum Basidiomycota; class Agaricomycetes; order Boletales; family Boletaceae; genus Tylopilus; species Tylopilus intermedius. Next base: position 6,903 of record JBBPOD010001126.1, on the reverse strand, counting down.
TCGTCTTCCTCTAGTAGATCACGTTGGAGTCTGAAAGAATGTTTAAATTCGTCGTGTTCCAACTTTTCCTTCAAGTATTTCTTGTGATCTTCTTTGTCGATCTTGGTGTATTTGACATTTTCGTCATATAGAATCTCGTAGCGGGCAGGGTGCTTCATTGTGGTCCGCTGGCACTTTCCTCCAGAGTCCGGATTACAGCGGAGAACGTTGACGCCATTATACTCTCCTTCGACGGCGCTCACGTCGGTCGTGTGCCATCCCAAGAAGCAAGGAAACGGCTGTTCCCAATCCCCTTCGCCAACGCACACGTTCGATCCGCAACAGACCGACGGAGCGATCAGGTCTCCCCAGACAATGTCGTCCTGGTACTCCGCAGGGTCGCTGAACACGTGCGGGACCGCGCACGCCTCGGGATGGTTGAGCCTGTAATCGGTGTGGCAGCGCACGCAGTGCTGGGGTTCGGGCGTGGTGCCGTGGCAGCAACATCCACCGCAGCGGCAGGTACAGGGGCTCGATGTCGGCTCGGGTGCGGTCAGTAAGCCGGGTTCGTTTTTGCTGGACGGGGGGTCACATTCGACCCTGGGGATTTTTGCTGGAGGAGGCGCGTCCTCCTCAGTGCGCAACGCCTGAGGAGAGGTGGCTGCCTCTGCTTCCGAAGATGGGTTAGGCTGCGCAGGGGTTAATCACCTGAACGACGAAGGCGAGGGGACAGGGTGCGTACCATGTCAGATGTGTTGTTGGAGGACATTCAAGGTGCGGCCTTTGCCCAAGGACCGCCCCCTTTCCTGGCTGACTATAGGGGCCGTGTCCATTCTCGGGGCAAATGACTAGCTGATCGAATAAATTGTGAGCCCCCTAGGCTAAGGTCTTCGGGTAAATAGGAGAGCAAGCCCGCGAGGTCCAACCTGCTGGTGTATCACTGAGGAATCAAAATATGTACCCCTGAATGTACGGATGGAGAGATAAATGTAGTTGTTCTGCTCAAGTCGTACGTGACCAAAGTGGCAACATCTTCCCATGTGCGAAAGTGTCCACGTTCTGGATCACGCTCATCGACGACAGCAACGCCAACACGATGTCAGCAGAGTCTCTATGTTATACGGTCGTATTCGAGGATACTGCGGAGACCCCGTCGACCCAGGAGCTGCGGTCATCGCTCGAGAAGGGTTCTGATGAAGATAAACTGGACACGTTGCGCAAAATCATCGTCGCGACTATCAATGGTAACCCTCAGGTGGGCACACTCGTACTCAACTTGATCGTAGACTAATGTTTTCATACCAGCCCTCGTTGTTGATGCCAATAATTCAGTACATCATGCCTTCGAAGCACAAGCAGCTGAAGAAACTGCTTCACTTCTACTGGGAGGTCTGTCCGAAATACGACGAGAACGGAAAGTTGAAGCAAGAGATGATTCTTGTCGTGTGCGTCCTTCTTTTACCCGTATCTCGAGCTGTCTTTTCAATGGCATCGCATCTTCCAGCAACGCCATCCGTAACGACCTCGTGCGTTCTTTGTCGTTGATTCAATTTCTGCATAACCAATGTATTTAACGTTCCAGCAACACCCGAACGAGTATATCCGCGGCGCTACCCTCCGTTTCCTTCAGAAGATCACGAAAGACATCGAACTTCTCGAACCACTCGTCCCTACTCTCCGCGCCAACCTTGAACATCGCCATTCCTATGTCCGAAAAGCAGCCGTTTTCGCTCTGTATACCGTCCATCGCGAACACGAATCGCTCGTCCCGGACGCGGCAGAACTCATCCAGACATTCCTGGCGGCAGAATCCGACGCGACATGCAAGCGGAACGCATTCGTTTTTCTCGCGAGCGTAGCTATGAACAAGGCCGTGGAATGGTTAAGAGGCGTTTGGGACGGGGTTGCTTCGATGGACGAAGGGCTACAGATGGCCATCATCGAGGTTGCCCGCATGGATTGCTTGAACGATACCACCCACAAAGTGAGTGAAATCAACGCATATAGTCGCGTTCTGTACTAACGTGGTACATAGCCACGATATCTTCGATGCATGTTCGAGCTGCTTAATTCGTCGTCGCATGCGGTGAAGTATGAGGCTGCAACCACGCTCACCACACTCACGCAAAATCCCGCTGCAGTCAAAGGTAGGCTTGCTGGTCTCCCTTTGCCCTAAACACCGCATAGACTCGGTACATCATTAGCTGCGGCATCGTGTTTCGTGAACTTGATCATCAAGGAATCCGACAACAACGTCAAGCTCATTGTTCTCGATAGACTTGATGCGCTACGTTCGAGGCATGGGGCCATTCTAGATGGACTCATCATGGACGTACTGCAAGTCCTCTCCAGGTCCGTCCGATTTCACGGCCGCCATTCTCTCTCACTGGCATCTTGATTAGTGCCGACATGGAAGTGCGCCGAAAAGCGATGAGCACCGTCTTGAGCATGACGTCTACCCGAAATGTGGAAGAAGTTGTGTTGTTCCTCAAGAAACAGCTCCAGCGGACGCAAGAACACGATTATGACAAGGTTCGCTCACCTCATTTGTATTCTAACCCAACTACTCATGCATTCTTTTTAAGGCACCAGAGTATCGTCAACTCTTGATCCAGAGCATCCATGTCATGGCGATCAAGTTCTCTGAGGTGGCCGCTAGCGTTGTCCACGCGTTGATGGACTTCCTCGGAGACTCCAACAACCCCTCCGCACTGGATGTGGTCGCATTCGTTCGAGAAGTCGTCGAGAAATTCCCATCCCTCCGCGCAGCGATCACCGAAAAATTAACGGCTACACTAAGTAGCATCAAAAGCGGAAAAGTGTTCAGGGGTGTGCTTTGGATATTGGGAGAGTACGTAGAAGCCATGGATGACATCGAAGGAGCGATGGTGGAGATCCGAGGTGTGCTTGGGGAGATTCCGATCCTGGCAGCCGAGATACGGGAAGCCGAAGGAAATGGTGCGACTGAGGAGGGTGAAGAAGACGGTGGCCAAAGCGGAGCAGACACGAGACCAAAAGTCCTCGCAGATGGCACTTATGCGACCGAATCTGCGTACACTGCATCCACACCAGTAACTACCTCCCCCAGCAAGTCGAAACCCCCGCTTAGAGGTATGTTCATTGGCAAGATGTGTCGAGTGTGCTGATAGTTGAACTTATTTCCAGCGTTGATCTTGGGAGGTGACTTCTTCACGGGAGCTGTCCTGGCAGCCGCCTTGACGAAGCTCGTCCTGCGGTACGATGAGTCGTGTCGTGACCGCACCAAAGCCAACGCTTTGCGTGCAGAGGTAAGTTTGACTTGCCATGATGTACCATCTCATTATCTCAACGTACCTCAGGTGATGCTCATCATGACTTCCGTTATTCGCGTCGGCCAATCGAAATTCGTCACGGTCCCGATCGACGAGGATTCCAATGAGCGCATCCTGAGTTGTATACAAACTCTGAGCGAGTTGAGGGAACAAGGCGAAGCCAACGATATTTTCCTACGGGACACTCGAGTTGCATACGGCAAAATGTTGGGCGCTCAGGAGGTACGTTACGTTTTCCCCTTTGAAAAAACCGAGTTTTGCGGGAATTCACACTTGAGCAGAAACGTTCCGCGGAAAAGAAGGAGGCCGAGAGCGCGAAGGAAAGTATCGTGCAAGTCGACGACCTGCTCAACTTCCGCCAGTTCTCGAAGAAATCTGCGGACGACGCAATAAACGTGAGTCGAGTTGGTCTTCCTGCACTTAAATTGAACCTCTTGTTTAGTATGCGGACGACCTGGGGAAGGCTACTGGTGCTGCCGAGGTACAGGAAGATTTCATCTCCAATTTAAGTAGGATATCACAACTTACCGGTGCGCAAGCCTATTCATACCCTGCCGCACGGTGCTCACGCTCTCATACATTAGGTTTCTCGGACCCAATATACGCTGAGGCCTATGTGAAGATGCATGGTTTCGACATTCTTCTCGGTGAGTCCTGGCTTGTCTTGGTTCGAGCGTGCCTGAAGCAACCCCCCGTTCAGATGTCTTGCTTGTGAATCAAACCCCCAATACATTACAAAACCTTTGCTTAGACTTTGCCACCTTGGGGGACCTCAAACTTGTTGAGCGCCCGGCCGTCTACACGATCGCTCCCCACGGATTCCAGAGCATCAAGGCCACGATCAAGGTCTCCTCTACAGAGACTGGCGTCATTTTCGGGAGCATCCTCTGGGAGGGTCCTGGTCTCGCCGAAACCTGTGTCATCCTAAACGACATCCATATCGACATCATGGATTACATCAAACCCGCCTACTGTAATGAAACCCAGGTACATGGCAATGGATATTCTGCTCGGGGACCTGAGTGCTGACGCCCTTTCAGTTCCGCAGCATGTGGACGGAATTTGAGTGGGAAAACAGGGTCAACGTATCCACCAATATGTCGTACGTGCAGCGCGTTCCCTCGTCCGCTCGACACTGACTTATGCCAGTGACCCACGTGACTATCTCAAACACGTCATGAAGTCGACCAACATGTCGTGCTTGACGCCCGAGGGGGCCATGTCGGGCGAATGCGACTTCCTTTCTGCTAACATGTACGCTAGAAGCCTGTTCGGTTAGTTCATCTTGTTCATTTCCGATGCGCTGTTAATCTGACGGGCGTGCGCGCGCGCGCGCATCTCGTAGGCGAAGACGCATTAGCCAATCTCAGTATTGAGCGAACAGAAGCAGGCACGATCGTCGGGCACGTCCGTATCCGGAGCAAAACGCAGGGCATCGCTCTCTCGCTGGGTGATCGGATTACCATGTGTGAGTGTCTCCTTGATGGTTGATGGCCTTCGGGCTGATGATGATGTGTGGCGTCCTCAGCTCAAAAGGATAGCAAACCACCACTATAATTTGGCGTTGGAGCGTGCGGCGGTAGGGTACTCTCTTTGTAGATTGGAGTTTTACCTATCTCGCATGCAATCCTGATTTCTTACTCGCATACGATGATGGCAGAGCTGTGCAAGCACCCGTCGACCCGATTCCTTGCCTTGGTCAAGTCACATCCGTTCGGGTATTGCCGTTGTGGAACAGATGCCTGGTCACTACTAGGCAGGAGAACATTCATATATTCATATATAACTCAGACATGGTGAAACACACTTTAAAACGCATAGATCAACGTCTTCCGAACACCGCAATATTAAATTGGCTGCCGAGGAAGTATACAGAACGCAACGGGAGGGGGGGGCACATCCTGATGAAAAAGGTCCATGTTATGAGCAATTTCACGCGACCGTAGGGGTATGCTCCGTGCCCCTGCTCTGCGCCCATGTTTCGGGTCCCTGGGTGTGTTCACCGCCGCCAGTCAGCATCAGTCAAATCAACGAAAAAGGCACAACGCGAGGCATTTTTCCCCTTTCACTCACCTTCCTATTATTAATTCTCTGGTACTTGACTCTTCTCGCGAACCATTCGGCAGCAGTCGAGTTGGTGTTGAAATTCCGCTCAGGACGCTTTTGCACGGCATCCGCGATGAGAGGGCTATCTTCTACGAGTGCGCGAAGGATTTGAGAGTTTCCAGGACGAGTGAAAAATACGAGAGACCAGCGTTCGTAGTCGCCTTGAATGCCCGGCGGGGGGACTACGCGGTGGATGTTCGACTGCAGAACGCCCCCACTAAAAACGGAGAGCGCATCGCCAATGTTACAAATTGCATGGCCGGGAATGGGCTATTGGGTTAGGGTATACGTCAGCTGTCAATGATGCCAACCTCTGACAAAAAGAAGAGCCACCAACTTTGACATAGAACCACTCCGTGTGACCAGGCGGCATCACTTGTAGACCACCAAGCCTGTTGTGTAAAAACGACTGACGCAGACATGACACATCGGCGTAGGATGAATGAGGTAAGTCCCGCTTACTAGAGATCCGAAATCGGTGTGAGCACCGAGCGTCGCCTTATCTGCCAGTTCCTGTCCTGGCATCGGCGGTGCTCTGATTACACGAGCTTCACTGCCGCTGTGCTCTTCGAGGGAGTGCAAGCGCTCAAGGGTGCCTTCTGGAAGCCCCAGTCTGTCATTGAAGATGCGAAGGACCGTGTAGTTAATCTCCAAGGACTTGCGGACGAACGGGGCCACGGCCGTCGGCACCGCTGCCGTGGTTGGTGCTGGATACGTTCTGTGAACGACATTCGGGAATGCCAACGCATCGTCCTTGGAGACGTTGATGAACTCGACGGCGTCTAGCTTCCTAAAAATGCTTCAGGCAAACCGAGGTCGATACTCAGTCGCCACTGCCGGTACTCACCCGCTGGCATCCACCGCGCTTGCGCCGGCTTTCTTGTATCTGATGCACATGAGCATTTCTGAATGGCGTGCGGGATGATGCTCAGTGACACACCCAAACGACTGGCCCTCGTCCCCTTGCTCAAACTTCATCCTCTCCTCGAGGGGGAGTGCCATGGTCTGAGCACCCATTTCAAACATGTTGCTCACTTCTTGATCGGCGCCATGGTTCTTGAGGCTATAGAGCATATTGAGTGACAGTGGACGATATGCATGCGTAGTATATCGACGCTTACTACCAGAACCCGATAGACGTCGCAGCGACCCAGAGACGGTCCAACTCAGTGGAGTCTCCGGCTTTGATAAGATCGTAGTCGATGACAAGCAATGGGTGGGTACGGACATCGCTGGGAAACGGAGGCAGCACTGTTCCAGGCATCGTTCAAGGAACTAGGTAGTACCTCGTTAGCTGTGGGGACACTCTTATCTCGACAGCACTCACCTGAGAAAGTCGCTGGGCACTGTTGGCGGGTGACCGATGCTCCATTTTTATAGGGGCGTATTTAGGGCCAATCGATCCGGTGCCCATGTGGCCATGGGAGATCGATACCACATGTCCCCCACATCCGCATTTGCAAGTGCCGTCCAAAACCTCGGTTCCCAACGCTAGAAACGCCTTGAC
>JBBPOD010001125.1:0-11366 GCA_038091255.1 Tylopilus intermedius | reverse complement strand
GGTGGTCAATGAGAACCCCGCCTCAATAAAAGTGAAAAGAACGAACTGTCGAGTTTGTGGGCGAGTAATAGCAACTTCTTGTCGCCTTCTTCTAACACTCGGCCCCCGGCTCTCGGCGTTTCAGTACACAGCCTGGAGACAGTGAGTTCCAGACTACAGGCTCGCCACGGTAGCAGACTCGCCAAATGGCGTGCAGTTTGTCTTTCAAGTCCGGCTTGGCATGTCTTTCTCTTAGGAACCGATCTACGAGCTTGAAATCGGTGTCATCTCCGGCTTCGAATCCATTCGAGTAGTGCAAGACAAAGTATGGATTCTCGTCGGAAACGAATTCCTGGTCAATAGTGGCTTCTCCGGCTGTATAGTTGGATACCCGCTGAGTGAAGGAAAGATCAGCTGGTCCCGATCCGAGATGGACGAACGTAGTCACTTACTGCGTCTGTGATTCTAAACACGCGATTGACCAGAGAAGACTTTCCGACACCAGCCTGTGGTGATCATTAGAAGGATACGAGGGGAACGACCGAGACTACTAGTAGGACTGACACGACCAACACAGAGGATGCGAAATCTGCGAGAGCGAATGAAAAACTGGACAACGAGAACTCGGAACTATGCATACCTCGGAATAATTTTGAGAACCTCGTCAATAGTCGAGATGGTATCCATACTGCTGGTGTTGAGGGAAGCAGGGCAAGAAATTGCTCACGAGGGAGGGAGAAGGAGCGGGCATTTATCGATGACTGCTATCGATAAGTCATGGCCACACATGTCCATCACTGTGAGGTGCTTCCATTCGCCATCTTACTAGGCTGAGTATGGAACGGTTCTCGAACATTGCCAGCACATCGCTACTACGGCCGTGCCACGACTCGTCAAGAGTAACATCTCGGTGGCGCTTTTGGTTCCCAACCTCGTCTAGTGCACCACAATCGCCACCGGTTCGCCAGGCTGCTTCTCACCGGCAATCAGGACTCGGAACTTGATGTCGAGGATACGGCTTGCCTCATAGATGCCCACAAGGCAAGGGGATTTGAACCCCTCTTTCTGTAACAGGTTCCTTACTCTTCGCGATGCAGCGGTCTTGGGCATTGATGCCGCCATGATATTTATATCAATGTGTGGACGAGGAAATTGTAGCCAGTGCCAGTGTGGGCTGCTGGTCGGGAGATGCCGAAGCTACTCTCGCCACGACGGGCAGGCCCGGGTAGGCAATTTGAAAGACAGTCCCGTTACTATTACAAGCCTGAATTCACAACTTGGGCTTGGCCATGTCCTTGTCCTTTTTCAAGCCTGCCGACCATGGCCCAGCTTCCACCAACATCTTGTTCCTCTTCTTCAACGTGTCCTGGTATTTCTTCAACGCATCCTCTCCCGTCGGCAGGAACAATGGAATCTTCTTGCCCCCGTCCGCGCTGACGACCAGCCGACACAACATCTCTGCAAACTTGTACGGATCACCTTCCGGGGCCAGATTGCGGTAGACATCCCGTATGCCTGGGGTTACCGATTTGGTATAGGCCGGGTGGACGGGAAGCATCAACCCCCCGGCAACGACATTGGTGTCAAAGACCCCAGGTTGGACCAGACAGATCTGATTGGGGGTGGGACCAAATATGATGTGCGCCGACGTCATTATGAATCGTACTCACTTTGACATTCCATTCTAGGGGAAGTTCTTTGGAAAGCGATTCCGTAAAGCCCTCAATGGCTAGACGCGTTTACGTTCAGGTCAATGCACTCAGCTGACAGAGGAGCCGAAGAAGAACCCTCACCATGTTTACTAGACAAACCGATCAAGAACGTCAACAACGCGCCTTGAAAAGCGATCCCCCACGATGACACGACGCACTCACCTCGCACTATAAAACGAGACGACCGGCGCGCCAAAGAACCCCGACATGGAGCTGTTTTGCAGTATCACACCACCTTTTCCCGGTGGGTTCACCTCCCTGAAAAACCGGACCGCTTCCCGCGTCACGGCGACGGCGCCCCAGAAATTGACCTCGAACATGGCACGGGCGTCGGCAACGGTCGTGCCCTCGGCTTCGCCAAAGATCGCGTACCCGGCATTGTTGAACACGACGTCGAGTCGTCCAAAAACGTCTCGCGTCCGAGCAAATGCGTCGGCGATGTCCGTCGGGCGGGTGACGTCGAGCGCGAGGAGGAGGAGCTGGGAAGCGGGGTATTGTTTGGCAAGGGGTGCGAGAACGGGGGGGTTGCGGAGGGTGGCGACGACGATGTCGCCCTTTCGCAGGACGATCTCGGTGAGGGCCTTTCCGAACCCAGAGGACGCACCAGTGACTGTCAGGACAACGATAAGAGGCCAATCACGCAACGTTTCGGGTACGTACTCAGCCAGACTCTTGGAGGGTGCATGAGGAGAGGTGATTGGAGGTAATAGGACGATAACGAAGAGCACCAACGCGCCTAAGTACTCGAGCAAATCGGGCATCTTCGGGCACCACTACTAGTACACGCACTAGCCGGGAGAAGAACATGCAACACCCTGTTACGGCATCGTCGTGGATACGCGATCTCTGACCAGAGGGCCAATCATGATGGCTGGCTGTCTATCACCGTACTCTTACCACTCTGGTTTCAGTTCTTCACAGGAACACCCGGGGGCCTAAAGCATCCACAAGCATCTGCGTTGAACGAGCGACTCCGGGTCCTGGAGCGGTCCAACTGAAGTGGTTATTTATCCTGAAGCGTGTCTTACAGCATAGCTCGAAATGAAGCCCCAAAATTAATATCGGAGCTGACAGTAAACCCCTCTTGCGTAGATCATATCTGTCAAAATTCTAATGAGAGGGCATTGAACGAGCGGTGTTTAGTGGAGGTTGTGTTAGGCGGGAGCATCTGCGCCCAGCCGTAAGTGGCTCTGCGTCACTGGCAAAGAGCACCCTGAAAAGATACGAAACGCTCTCGGGTCAATGAAGTCGACGCCCGTAAGGGTGCAATTTGGACGTCTAGACAACTAGATCGGATGTCAAAATTGACTAGGGCTCTCGTTGGTAACTTCAAGCTGTCGTTGCACGACTCCATGTCCTGCCGGCGCGGTGCGTCCATCATACTAGCACATGTATACAACTAGCGACGGGTACAGTACCTCCCACATACATGAAAAAGTGGCACGGGTAGCTCGTACGTAGCCAGCTCGAAGAGAAAATCGACAAGTACACGTACATAAGAGACATACAGAAAAAGAAAGAGAGAAGAATGCGGCCGCCACGTGCATATGCGCCGGCGGATATACGAGTATCGTGATGTGCATGTTTCAAGAACGGTGCTATGCATGTGGTCGTGCATGGACAAGTAATGTGTCGGTCTGTGCGCGTTCGGCGGTAGAATAGAGAAAAAGGAGACAAGAAAGCAGTGGGAGACAACAGTGGGGGTACAATTCGGAAAACGAGAGAAAACCGACACGAGATGAAATACAGAAACAGAAAAGCAGGTGGACGCACCCTCCACCCGTCAGCTCAAGTATTTTTCATTCAGCGCATGCACCTCCCTCGCCAGATATGGCCAACTCAACCCCCTCCCCAATTCCTCCCTCAACCGTCTCTCGTCGCCGCCTGCCCGTTCTCTCGCCAACCTCACTTCCCAGCCCAACAGATTATACAACAGGCGCATGTTGGGCTGGATCAACACCGATAATCGGCGACTTCGCACGACCAGATACGCTTCGACGAGGCTGAGCCCGAGGTGTTGCATCACATACGCGATTGTCACCGTCGCGCTTCGGGACACGCCAACGCGACAGTGGACCAGGACGCGACCACCGGCGAGACGCGCCTTTTCGATCCAAGTGCAGATCGGATGGAGTTGGGGCTCGAGCGTGTCGATGCCATCGTCGCAGACTCCTTTGATGTCGAGGACTTTGATACGACCCTCGCGCTCTTCGATCCAGAGGGAACCTTGGTGTCCATGGCTATGTGGAGTACAGGTAGGAATTGGGGTGCTGGGGGGGCTAGCTGGAGAATCGGAAGTAGGTGTTTGGGGTGGGGGCACGAGAGCACATTCGCCGACGGAGACGACGTGTGTGATTCCCAGGGCGTGGAGCATGTAAACATTCGCGGCGTGATTCCTGTGAATATGTTTAGAACGTTCCAGCCATGCCAATGTCATGAGAAGACGTACAGGTTCCCGAGATACAAAAATGGCAGCACACGACTGGGGAAACTCCCATCAAACCTCGCATCATCAAACCATGTTTGATGATCCGACATAAACGAGGGCAGCGTGTTTGCCCTTGGTCGCCTTAACTGCTTTGTCGTTGTCGACACTGCAGGTAGAGGTACGACAGGTGTAGATGACCCGTAGTTGATGGTCAATGCATGAGGCCGATGTCCATTAGCGTGATTCCTGGGGGGAGGGTAGCCGCTTGCTTGCGCAGGGACTGCTCGATGGATATCTCCATACTGGTATCGCGAGCGGAGTGACATATTAGCTACCCCTAATCGACCTTCAACCTTTTTCAAGAAGGGAACTTCGGACTGATAGACAAAGAACGATCGCCGATTGGTAACCTACGACTAAATCAGTCGATGAGCTTGGGAACGAGGGCGGAATCCAAACCTGCATCTCCAGATACGCCTCCGGTAAACTCAATCCTTTCACAGCCATCAGCAGACAAAGCGCGGGAACAGACGACTCCGTGTACCCGTCACTTGAATATAGCAGGACTTTGAGGGGACGAGGTTGGTATGGCGGTGGTGCTGGGGTTACACTGTCGCTGAGGTCGCTTTTCTGAATGACGCTTGGGTATGTGTGGTTCTTACTGCCTGGAACAGGTTTTTGAGGTGTAATCGAGCCACTTCTGCTCTCGCCTGTTTCTGGTATGGGTGACCATGGTGTGGATAGCGTGTGTGCCTTTGCGGACGTCCTCAATACTCCACAGCCACTTGCACTTGCCACACTGGGGTTCACGCTCATCATACACCCCAAAGCTCCTGGTGTGACCATTCTTTCCAGGAACCTAATCACAGGCAGCAGCGTGTTCAACCCCGCGGGTGTTGCCTGCGGGGAACTTGGGAAGGGGAAGTGAATGACAGCGGAAGGGTGTGGTGGAGGACGAGGAGGAATTGATCCTGGAGGTGGGGATGCTATTCCTGGAATCGCCAAGGTTAAAGAAGGGGACAGTTCGGGTAGAGAAGATGCACACAAACCTTGTTGATCCCAATGCTGACACCACAATTCGACCCATTCCATTTCCATCATCTGGACATGTTCCTCCGCGGTTCGTAATTCAGTCGCAGTCGGGAAGGGGGCACGCTCATGGCATTCAATGCAGATATCGAATCCAAGACCACACGAGGGGTCATTGGTAAACGTGTTGAACGCGGAAGGCTTTTCGGGATCATGGGAGATATAAGTATCCGAGAACGGATCTGAATAAGGGGAGGTGGTTTCAGGAGCCGCAAGTCCGGGCTCAAAAGGGGGGTGTATATGCCCCCTTCGCCTCAATGGGGGCTTCCACAGCGGAACATCATTTGCGTTTCCCAGGAACACTTGACCCACGTTTGGATTCCAGTAAGTCGCGGTCGTGCTTCCGGGCGCTTTATACTATGTAATCGTGTATAACAGAGTCATAGAGACAGGGTGAAGTCACATACCACTTGCACATCTTTGTCATCACTGCTACACATGGTCAGAATTTCGGAGGCACGCGTGAGATCCCTCATTTCGTCCCTTTCTCGTTGAGCAAAGTCGATAGTGTTTGCGCGCTTGCATCTGTGTATACGGGTATTGACATTCAGGGGCGCTGCGGGTTCGGGTTGAGCAGGGCCAGGCAAGTACTCGACTTGCTCTGCAGCCAACCTGGCTTCGATTTCGAGCTCACCGACAAGTCGTCCATCGGTTCCCGCTGTGAGGCCGTGCGTCTCCCCAGGAGGGAATCGGGGTTCAGTCCGCAAAGGTCCATTGCGCTCACATTCGCCAGCACATTCTCCATCTTTCTTGACGATCAGCCAAGGAAGGTCACGCTCCAACTGTTCCGCATCGGCATCGAGGATATAAACACCATATTTGAGGAAACCCTCGGGAGTAGAGTGGGGGTCTTGATCTTCCTGGCTTTCGGGCTGGAGCTGAAAGCCAGCCTGAACCCATCTTTCCAGTCTTTCCCGCCTCTTTTTCTCGACAGCTTTCCTAAACCGTGCGGCGACTCTGAGAGCTGCAGGGGTAGGTCCCCTGGGAGAGTAGACGACAATGTCCGAGATGGATGTGTAGAGAGACTGCGAGGTGTTGGCAAGAGGTATTGGAAAAAGCGACAAGACTTACGAGCTGTATGCCGAAATTGCGTAAGCTGATACCATCAGGGACTTTGGCCGGTTTGAACTCCCAGTCAATTTCCAGCGTCGTAGTGTCACCACGAGCCCAACCGTGGAAATCGTACGTACGTGAAGGAGGACAGGGTTGTATGAGCTGGGAGGGAGGGAATGTACACGTCAAGACGGCGTGTTTTTTGAGCGGTTGAACGGGGGCTGCCAAGACAAAGGTCAACAAAATGGCGAGAGAGCGCATACGGGAGATATACCTGGGGTAGATTGGAATGCAGGGACGATGGTCTCGAAGGGTGGAGTGTCAGGTGAGCTAGCGCACGGGGGACTGGATGGAGACGGAAGGGAAGTGGCACTCGTGGATCTTGAATGGGAGTCGGACGAGGACGAAGAGGCATTTGTTGAAGTGTCAGAGGGAGTGGACGAGTGTCTGCGGTCATGTGAGGGACGGGTGTCGGTATATACGATATTGAGGGGTGCGCTTGGGAAGGGGAGGGAAATTTTGGTGTCCGGATTTGAGACTGCGGTGGATATGCGGAGGGCGGTGGGATGCATGAAGGAGGGCGTCGGATCAATGTCCATGGGGGAGTCTTGATCGAGGGGGGACATTTGAACATCTGGGTCCTCTTCTGAGAATTCATCCGAGTCTGTGTCGTATTCTGCACCCTGTGAGATGGGAGAGGAGGGTGCGTCGAGGTCATCGTCGCAGAGGACCCAAACGAGACCCCTGTAGCGGGGTGGACGGACGACGCGACCTGCATTGTCGCGCATCATGGCCGCGGGGTGGCGGGGCTTGTCTTGTGCAGCGGAGGAGGCAAAGAACATGCACTGAGCGTTGTTGTCGCCGTCGAGGCCATGAAGAAAAGGGAAGAGGACCGAGTCTGGTGGGTGGGCGGTGAGATGTTCGAGGTGCATGCGGGCGAACTGGGCGGTGGGGAGGAGGGGAAACCCGGCGCGTTCGTCGAGGGAACGGGCGTCGGGCGGAACAACGCCATAGGAGGGGAGGGCGGACATCGTCGTATGCTGGAACAGAAAGTCACTACGAGAGGCGCGATAAGAAAAAGGTACAAATAGCCATCAGACCCCGGATACCCCACATCTAGATTTCGATCAATCCAACTTCCTAATTGGAAATCTTACGGTCCAGACGCCACCGCACGTGACCAATCGTCCCCGCACTTTTTCCAATTCCCTCCACCTTCAAACTCCGCTGTGTTCGGTGCCGGAAATTCAAAAGCCGAGATTCCAAACACTCCGCTCTCCGCCACACACGGCGCGCTCCCTCAACACGGCCAGTCGCGACCGATACTCGTCTACTCCAATATATGCTCCACACACTCGTCGCTGCCCGTCAAACGATGACCGTCCGTGCAAAACACGGTGGTTGTCCACGCTGAGCACCGTACCCGGCGTCAGTTGCACCCAGTACTCCGAGTCCGCACTCGTGAGCAGCCCATGCCATGTCCGAATCGCGTCGTACCTGTCCAAATGCATGAGCCGCGCCCCTGTCCATCGTATCACCGCTTACCAGATCTCAACCGACTCAGTATCCAAGTGATCCATCACACTCCGATCGTCATTGTTCCACCGCACTTGCACTAGTTCCCCGCTTACCGCGTCGTGTCTTAGCGGTGGGTACCCCCCGGGCGGACTCGGCCGGTACAGTGCGCTCGCTTCCCCAGCGGCATGTGCCGGAATGGGAATTCGTGATAAAAGTTCGTACGCGTCGGGATGCAGCTCTTGAAGCAACGAAGCAACGTAGAAGCCGTCCACAAGCAACGTCGCCCCACCAGAACCCTCAGTGTGCGAGAGAAGATGGAAGAGCTGCACTCCGCATGGGTCCGTCTGTCACCACATCAGTCACGGAACTTGCCAAATACAGTCGCACGAACAAAGTAGGTATTGTCGGTGTGTGCCCCAAGTGCCATCGTGGTATATGCCGTGTCTCCTTTCGAAAGGTTTGCTGTAAATTCCCAAAACTTGCCATCTGCAATCAACCTCTCTATATCTCACATTCTGGAAAAGGAAGGCATTATACTTGCACTGAGTCTCACGAATGAACCCTATGCGCGTTGACAATTCTTCCGTTGTTTCGGGTGTGGCAGGAACGCCAGAAACGAGGCAAAACCCAAACCGGTCCTTGAGTCCATCAGTTGTCCGTTTTCTGCATTGCAAATCCATACTTACTATGTTGGATAACCATTTATACAATCCTTGATCGCTCTCCATCGCATCTGCGTACGAAACCGTGGGAGGTGTCTTGGCTATCTTTGCCCCCCATAACGCCTTCCTAAGTTCCCCCGTCAGACAATCATGCTGCGCTTGACACGGCTCAAGAACACGCACTCGCTAAAAGTGGATGGTGACTTGAGTGGAGGATCGTATGTATGCGTTTTCAGCCAAGACCATGGATAAAACGAGGAATGGTACTTTGCGCCAGGCGCAGGCCCTGGATCAATTTATGCGTCAGTCACATCCGTATCGCAAATCTTGCCAGGGCTGTGTCGTGTCCATCAAGACTCACAGATGACTTCTAGACCGTCAGCCGAAACATGAGCATCGTGTGGCTTGATATCCTGTGGGATCTAGACCGCATACATGGGGTACGATGACACCAACTCGAACAGAACAACACACCTCAAACGTGTTGACTAGTCTCTGTTTCGTCACAGGATGAAAACAGCTCGGACAACGGCAGTGGTCTCGCAACCAAATGTGATGACTAGATGCGACGGTTGTGATGTCTGAATTGCTATGGACGGATCATGAAATGGTTAATGTGACGTACAATCGCGACCAGTTCTGGGGTGTCCACAGAATGGTGATCTTGCGATCATCTGCGTTAGCAATTGGCAGGTTAGTCGTAGGGCGCTGGTCTGGAAGGAAGCCGAGCTGATCTGAGGGGATGGCTGGCGCTGCGGTGGTGAGTGTACGGATTGCGCCCCATCGTGCACCCTGACGGTGCCAGAGGGTCGGATTGCGGTGCGAATTCAGATCAAGGGTAGTGCGCTGATATAGTGATGCGTGAAATAATTACGAGAACAGATGAGGGCTGGACGTGCCGTCGAGTTCCTAGCAAGGACCCGTGTCCTACCCACTCGAAAGATGGAAGCAAAAGACATCGATCTCATGCACTGGCAGGCCAAACGAATGAGGACGAGGGGAAATCGCGGGACCCGGCTTATAATCCGGATTCCGAGCCGAAGAGTCCAGTGGCACGTGATTCTTCTTGGCACGTGATCTACTGCCCACTTGCAGCGGGCCAGCGGTTATGATCCTTCGGCAAGTCGTCCGATGAGCGTGCATATCACAGCCTGGTGAAGAGGCTCAAAGTTTCCTGTCATTCACCTGCCTTGCGTATGAGATTAACGAGAGTCTCATCACAAGGCACATATTAATGAGTTCTACTGCCCTTCCTCATCGAGACAGGCGCAGTCTTGACTATGCCCTCCGTTCCGGTCTTGCAGGTGGACTTGCAGGATGTGTCGTGCGTACTCCTTTATTTCCTTTGTGCTAGTCGTGTAGTGACCTTTGGCAGGCCAAAACCGCCGTCGCACCTCTCGACAGGGTCAAGATTCTTTTTCAAGCCTCCAACCCCGACTTTCAAAAGTATGCAGGTGTGCGAGGCCGACAGATTTGCCTCCTTCGCACGCTGATGTACCTCTCCAGGGACGTGGACAGGCGCATATCGAGCGGGTCTCGCGATATATAGAGATGCTGGCGCACGGGGGTTACTACAAGGACACTCTGCGACACTACTCCGCATATTCCCATATGCCGCCATAAAGTTCATGGCATACGATCAATGGCGCCCAGTGCGTTGTCGCCCTATAAGTCGTTCCTTTGAGCTGACACCCTCGCTAGCTGCTTATTCCAACCCCCGACTATGAGACAAACGTTCGACGGTTCGCCGCTGGCGCACTTGCAGGTGTGTGCTTCGTGCACACTTCTTGGCTTATCTCACATGCACCTGGCAAGGCATGGCATCTGTCACACTAACATACCCACTAGAGTTGATAAGAGTTCGCATGGCATTCGATAGTCGCGTGACGACCCAGACCGGGCGGCCCTCCTTCATCCGCGCCGTCTCCCACATCTACCACGAGGCCGCCGTATCTCCCACTTCGATCTCTGCTTCATCCTCTACATCCAAACAGATATTCGAACGATTCCCGATACTCAAGTTTTATCGGGGTTTCACTGTCACCATGATTGGCATGATTCCGTATGCCGGAACGGCGTTTCTCGTCTGGGATTTCTGTCGAGCCTATTTCTATCCTGTTGTAGATGGCAAGGCGCAACAGCCCAGCATTGCTGCGGATCTTGCCATTGGTGCCGTATCCGGAGCTATATCCCAGACTACGTCCTACCCCTTCGAAGTCGTGCGCAGACGTATGCAAGTAGGCGGTCTCACGCGTCCTGATCGATGGTTAGGTTGGGGAGAAACAGCAAGGGCCGTATATGCATCTGGAGGGTGGAGGGGATTCTTTGTCGGCCTCAGTATAGGCTATCTCAAGATCATACCAATGAATGGCATCAGCTTCGCCGCATGGCAAGGCTTCAAGCGCATATTGGGGTTATAGAAGGTAGAGTGTAGAGTTGCATTGACTCCTGTCATTCAATATATCAGGACATAACACAAACATGTACTTACAAGCGTCCCCCGCGCATCTGCCAAGCCTTGGACCAAAACGAATGATCGTTTCACGTCCTTGCAAGTAGGCAGCTGATACCATCGGAAGGAAATCCTATTGGCTACGAGTTGTGATCGTCTTACATAATCATCCAGTCACGCTGCCAACGACAATGCCAAACTTGAACGCGCAGTATAAAAAGATGCCTGGCACACGACCTAAATCCATCTTTGGCACCGGCCAACCAAGATGGCACATCCGCGCGTCTGGCTGAGTGCGTATGGCCCCCTCTCAGTTACAAGGCCGTATCTGTGCTGATCCAGTCTCGATAGTCACTGGCGCATCGTCAGGGTTTGGACGATGCCTCACCGAATGGATCCTGTACCGTGGCGACATCGTCGTCGCGACCCTCCGAAAACCCGAGATGCTCGAAGATCTGTCCGCAAAACACCCC
>JBBPOD010001124.1:0-11376 GCA_038091255.1 Tylopilus intermedius | reverse complement strand
AATTCGATGGAACGATTTTCCATGGGTGGGGGTTCCGACTCGACGTGGCACCACCTGCCCAATCCCGCCGCGTATTTGTCCATCAAGAACTCCAACTGCATGCATGCCTCGTCTACATCCTCGACGGATGCAAGCCAATCATCAATCCCCTCCTCGACTGATCGCTCGACATCACGGAGAGTAACTTCCGGGTTGACATTGTATGCCTCGTCAAAAAAGGTTGCATTTGAAGACAAAAAGTCCACAATAGTTCCACGGCGTCGATGGTTGGGGCTGAAGGGTGTACGGATGGATTCGTGGGCACGATTTTCAAGAAGGTCACGAATGTATTCACGACTGTCTAGGAGTGAAAGTTGTGTATCCCTGGTGAGCTCGTTCTGGGAAGGGTTCCGAAACGGGGATCGACGGATGCCCAGTTGCTTCTGCCTGGTGTCAAGGATCTCTCGAAGACTAGTGCATGCTTTCAGCGCCATTTCGGAAAGCCAATCGGGAGTGGAGGACCCAAGCTTGCCAAATCGTCGAACAATGGTTGATGACATGATATGAAGAAGATCGCTGGGAAGATGTGTATTGTTTTCACCCGCTGCGAGGGTGCACATGAAGAACAACACAAATGATTTGTAGGAAGAAAGTTGGAGTGAAGGGTCCTGCGACATCTGGATTATGACCCTGAGCAGTAGCCAAAGAGGCGAGCGAACCCAAGAATCCTTGTTAAGAGTGCGAACACGTTTTGTAACGCGAGAGAAAGTGGGGCGATCAACGCCGCACGATAGACTAGAAAGCAACATGGTGTGCTTCCCGGAGTCATCGGTACCGCAACAGACTCTTTGCAGGATGCCGTAGAGGAGTACGTCGATATATTTTGGATCAGGGGGGGAGGGGAGATCCGAGTCGACATCGTTTGTGGAGGATAGAAACGCAGCGAGTCCCAATCGAAAGTCCTCATCGTCAATCACATTGTTAGATATCTCGACTGCGGATCCAGGATATGAGCATATCAGAGGCTGTGGGGTTTCCTGTACAGCATCGCCAGTGGGAGAGACCTCGAATGCTTCGCATAGCATACGGTCTTCCCGCTTCGTGAGCAGAATTGCAGCATTCTTATGCCGGACGAAATATGAGAGGATATCTAGGAATAGTCAGCGCAGATCGAGAGGAAATCTGCAAGCCTACCTCCTGGTTGCATTTCCCGCAGTTGGGAAATGACGATATGGTGGTCCATGTGCTCCCTTTGCAGGGAAGCTTGAAAATTGTCTAGCATCTTTGTGACGTGGCGCCACTGTGCCTGCTCCGAGGGACTGCAGACATGTGTGCCATAAGCACGGGCGGCAAAGCACACCGCATGAGCGAGAGAATGACTGTTAACTGGGGTATCATCATCAGAGGTGGGAGGAATGGAGGGGAAAAACACATGAGTGATGGCATATCGAAGTGAATCTGTAGTATGGACGAATGTTGATGAGCCGGTCGCGTCATCTGTGGTAGACATGGTGGTGTATTTGTACAGCAAGCTAGTTCTCGTTTGGGACGACTACCATGTGAAATCTCGGATCCGGCTGAACCGAGCAGACCAGCGAGCACTCTCAAACTTTGTTCCATTGCCATGTCCATCCAGTCAAAGCCTGCAGCTCCTCCTCAACAGCTCACGCCGTTCGGGGCAGCTTTGGCTGGCGCTCTCGGTGCCTGCTTCAGCAACGCGTGAGTACTTCTACTGTCTACGCTCGAACAAGACACTGACTCCCCACAGCGTCGTATACCCACTGGATGTGTATGTCGAACCGTCATAGACTCTGCACCCGACAACACTGACTGAGCTCCGCAGTGCAAAAACACGGATACAGGCCACGTCATCCACCGCCAAGGGTAAACGCAAAGATGAGCTGACGATGTTATCCGTCTTGCTGGACATCTTCAAGCATGAGGGCATCTCGGGGTGGTACCGCGGATTTGCAGCGACAATGATCAATACATTCTCCATGCGTGCGTCGTCTTCTCCTTCAGTCCGATTTTGACTGACCCGACCCTAGAGTACGCGTACTTTTTCTTCTACTCCTTCCTCCGCACCTCGTACATCAAACGGCTCACCGCGAGGGCTCCTCCTGGTTCAAAGGCACCCGTGTTATCTACTGCCGCCGAGCTGTCTCTCGGCGCAGCAGCCGGAGCCCTCTCCCAAATTTTCACCATCCCCGTCTCCGTCATCGCAACTCGACAACAAGTTGGCCGCTCATCACGCGCTCAAAAAGCCGGCGAAAGTTACCTACCTGAAACCGACTCCGACGGCAAAGGCGATGACGATTCGTTCTTCGCCGTCGCGCGAGAAATCATCCGCGAGGATGGGGTGACGGGTCTGTGGTTAGGTATCAAACCAGGCATGGTGCTCACCATCAATCCTGCGATCACCTATGGCATGTATGAACGGCTGAAGAACATCCTCCTGCTTGCGAGGGCCACAGCCGGGGCCAGCGACAAGCTCACCCCGGGATTGACCTTCTTACTCGGCGCGTTCAGCAAGACACTTGCCACGATCGTGAGTTGTTCCTTGACCTCTGTCCACGATCTCGTGTCGAATGCAGCACAGGTCACCTATCCGTATATCATGGCCAAAGTGCGCATCCAGGCACGCTCGTCTGAGTATGAAAAGGAGGAAGAAAACGAGATACCTCATCCCTCACAACAGCCTGCAAAACCGAAGCAGACAGGGGCAATCGGACTATTGATCCGTGTACTCCAGACAGAGGGATTCGCTGGCTGGTATCAGGTAAGGCGCATCTCGATCGCGCAGGATCGCTTGTGTCTACTGAATTACTTCGCTCACGCTCGAACTCAGGGAATGTCAGCACAGATTGTTAAAGCGGTGCTGTCACAAGCCCTATTGTTCGTATCCAAGGAGCAGTTCGAACGATGGGCGTTGGCCCTGATGATCCTCTTGTCCAAGTTGAGGTCATCTCCGTGACGAGGTAGGCTTACGTGGGGAATACGGTATGGGTTCGCAACCACACAATTGGAATCTAGAATATTTATACCGTAGGCACTTATCACTTATCTTTAGACTTGGACGACGGAACGGCAACCAGGCATACATCTTGTTACCACATTGAATTCAATGCTCTTTGTGATCGTCATGGTTGCAGAATCGACTGTCGTCTCCGTTGAAAGCCACGCGGATCCAGGTCGTCGGCCGGCCTAGCTACTCATTTCGCAGTACCATGCACGTCTGTGTCTGAGACCTGATCGGGCCAATAGTCCCCTGATCACGATGCATGATATGATACATCGCTTTCAAACAAGAGTGGGCAGCCAGCACCTCCAAAAGGGCCGCAGTCAACTTCTTAACCTCCGGACGTACGCATGGCATACAGCAATCCGGGTATAGCACCATGACGATCGGCGTGCTGCGAGCGTGGGGTGGCGCCGTTGCCTTGCCAGCATAGGCCCCACTCGTCCACAGGTAGGGGCCAGAGCAGCCCATTCCGGTCGACCTGCCCGCACGCTCTGGCCATCTTCATCTAACTTGCTCTCCCATGGCTGTCGCTGCACTGCCCTTGTGTCTGTGCTGCGCTGGGCCATCGCAGTGACTCGGATCGGCCCGTCGGAGCCACAATCTTACATACAGCACACCACTACGATCACGCTATATATGATCGCTGTGGTCTATTTCCGGCTCATCGAAAGATGGCAGTCAATGATGTATATATATTTGGCAAGAAACGGCGGAATTTCTTTGGTACGTTCCGGTTCGTCGTACAGCATACAAGGGGTTGTGGGTATGAGATATGCAATGAAAAGGAAGCCGGAAGGCAGCCAGACGTGGCGATGACTTGATCGTGATAAAACATCATGACGGCGAACGAAGGTGGGGTAAGGAGCGGTGGGGGCTCAGTACAGAGTACTCAGTGTGGGTATGCGTAACAGTGATGGTGCGAATGTGTGCTTTCGAAAGGGAACGAAGGATAGTCATACGTGTGTGCGTGCGGTAAAATGATGTGCAAGCGTGTCAAATGCTACAAATGCCAGAATTAAATATAGGAAACAGATGAAACAAAATATTGAGACAGCGGCGTGATTTACAACGTCCACAATCTTATACCCGAGAGGAAATGGAAACCAGTGAGACACGAAGGTCGAAGCATGTGCGCGGAAAAAAAAGCAATCCAGGGAAGGGTGACCCTAGGAGCGTGCAAAGTACAGTAAGAGAGAACGATAGTCGTGCCTTCGTATTCGTGTCCGTATGCCTTTGTGAGTGATGGGTCGTCGTCAAACGTGCTGCGTGAACGGGATGGAAAGCTGTGTTCCGTGTGCCTGTGTATCAGGCGTGACGAGTTAGGCGCCGCACGGGACGGCCATCATCTCTCGCCCTAGACCCCATGCGGATCTTGTAGCGGGCTCCGTCTCGTCGCCCATCGTCACGTCGTCATCTTCATGCGCAGAAACGATCCGCTCCAACTCCCTCGTAGCCGATAAGATCGCGATCGCAAGTCGCGGACCCATGCGGAGGATTTTCTCCCCCTCGGGAGAACTACGCATCCTTCCCTTGAGCGCCGTGCGGTATAAATCCGGCTCCGGTTTTGAACGTGGAAAAGGTGCTCGTGGCGGAAGCAATTTCCGCGTCGGAGCGAGTGGCGAAGTGGTACGAGCGTGGGGTACTGCGGGTTGAGACTGCGGTTTGGGTGTTACACGCACGCCACGTTTGGGGAGGGTAGTTCCGGAGGGCGACGAAGTAGGGGAAATGGTGAACTCGGTGCGCTTACGGCCAAGTTTAGCGGTGTCTCGTTGGCGTTGCTCTTTGTAGTGGAGGCGAGCATATTGAAGGGGAGCGAGGTTGGGAGAGGGTGGGGGAGAGGATGACATATGGAGGAATGAGCCACCGTCTAGATGGCTCTCTTCGCTGTAGTCGGACAAGGAAAGGAACGATTCGGTACGGTGTAACATCGTGCGGGATGTCTTTCGTGGGAGAGGCTCGAGGGAGGGCGTAGAGCGCTTGCGTGGATTTGGCGAGGGAGAGGGAACAGGGGGGACGACGGAACACGAAGGCATAAGTAGCGTAGAAGGAGAGTGAGACCCGGGGTGGGTAGACAAAGGTTGATATCCTGTGGCCGAAACAAAAGCGGTGCCTAATACCAGATAGATGTGATCGGGCAAATGATGACTAATCAAAGAGATCGGTAAAAGTTCACACGCTGTCCAGAGCTGTGCCCCGAACAGACTCGTCGAAGTGACTCACCGATCCGAATAAACGTCCCGAGCCTCCTCCATTCGCGGAAATGACAAGGAACAAGCAGTGGCGTCCCTATCCGAAATGACTCGAAGCTCCTTGGCTGAGAGGAATGGAACAACAAAAGGCCAGCCAGTCAGAAGCTACCCCACGTTATGCAAGAAATGACGACACCACAGTAAAGGTAAAGCAGCGAATCTGGAAGTTATTCAGCCACCGGTCCACCGCCAACACGTTGGTTGCATTATGAAGACGTTCTAGCTCGAAATGAACGCAGCTGCCACGAGTTATTACGAAAAACCATTATTCGCGACTTCATGCCCACAAAGTCGAGTGGAGACACAAAGCCGGTGCGCGTGGATGTAGATCTGTGTCTCCACAAAATCGGTGGCGGACATGTTTAGCAGGGTTTGAGGTCGCCACCATCAGAGATGGAAGAAAAAATCAAACAAACAGCCTCCGCATTTCTTTGTCGTCGCGTAAGGGAAGAAGTCACATGACCAACGCGGGAAGAGATACGGCCCGCCTATTGTTCCGTCCCTTATCGTGAGCCATCTTCGACGCTTCTCTCACTAGTTAAACGGAACCTTGACTTTACCCCTCACGGATGTACATCTTACCGAGGGAGCATGACAAGCTTTTGCTCCACCAGGTACTTTTAATTGTGCAGTCGAAGCTCCTGAGTACATCATAACCCTGGTTCGACAAAGGCAGGCACTCTTGCCCAGAGACGTCTCGCGCGGGGATTGCAACTCAACATCAACGAGGCCACCGCCCTCATCGCTTCTCAGCTTCAAGAACGCATCCGCGATGGTCAAAATTCAGTTGCCGAATTGATGGATTACGGAAAGACACTGTTGGGTCGCAGGCATGTTCTCCCAGGGGTCGCTCCAAGAATACACGACATACAGGTGGAGGGGACACTTCAAGATGGGTTAGTCTAGAGCTATGCCATCTGATCTTGAGCTGGCGGCGTTGAACTGCAGCGTTTCAGCGTTTTTCTAGTGACCGTGCATGATCCTATCTGCACTGACAACGGTGACATAGAGGCGGCGCTTTATGGCTCATTCCTGCCCGTGCCGCCCAATGATACGTTCCCATTACCTGATCCTACATCGGACCTTCCCATGAATCTCCCAGGTGCCATCATTGCAAAAAAGGAATGCATCGTCATCAATCGCGGTCGTGAAAGGATCAAACTTGTTGTCACTAACAACGGTGATCGTCCCATTCAGGTAAAACTACAGATCGAAAATGTTCGCGAACGTCCAGCTGAGATGCTCATCAACACAGGTGGGTTCCCACTACCCGTTTGCCGAAACCAATCAAGCACTGGTGTTCGATCGAACGAAAGCGATCGGGAAACGCCTCGATATACCCGCTGGGACGGCTGTGCGATTCGAGCCCGGCGATAAAAAGACTGTTGTTCTCTGTGCTATAGGAGGGAATAAAGTGGTCAAAGGAGGCAATGGACTGACTTCCAACGACTTCATTGCATCGAAACTGGCGGAAGGCATTTCCGAGGATATCTTCAGAGGCTTTGGTCATCTTCCTGAACCTAATGCTACCCAGTGGTTTACCGAAAAGGAGATGAGTCGTGAGGAGTACATTTCCATGTACGGTCCCACTGTTGGTGATCGCATCCGCCTCGGGGACACCAGTCTTTGGGTTCAGATTGAATGGGACTCGGTGAGCTGGACGCTCGTATCCCCTAACCGTACTAAGCTCGCGTAGGCTGTATATGGGGACGAACTCAAGTTTGGTGGAGGTAAGTTAGCGCGCTGATAGTGTCACGATGTCCCTCATTTTGAATCAAGGCAAGACGATTCGGGATGGTATGGGCCAAGCGTCTGGGCGGAGCTCTACGGTCGTACTCGACCTCGTTATCACAAATGCTGTGATCGTGGACTTCACGGGCATATACAAGGTAACGCCGTGTTCCCAGAGCCGATTCCACACTCTGACAACACCCTAGGCGGATATCGGCGTTAAAAACGGTGTCATTGTAGGCATTGGCAAAGCCGGAAATCCCGATGTTATGGACTCAGTCCATCCGGATTTGATCGTCGGCTCCTCTACAGAGGTTATCGCCGGGGAAAAATTGATCGTCACAGCAGGGGCTTTGGATGTTCACGTTCATTACATTTCTCCGCAGCAGGTGACTGAAGCTATTGCAGTTGGTACCACCACCATGATCGGAGGTGGTACCGGTCCTAGCGCGGGTACGAATGCGACCACATGCACGCCTAGCCCTTTCTATATGCAGGCGATGTTGTCCGCCACCGATGGTCTCCCTATGAATTTCGCATTCACAGGAAAGGGGAATGATTGCGGCCGCGCCGCGCTCGAAGAGATCGTCCAAGCAGGGGCCGCAGGGCTCAAACTCCATGAAGACTGGGGTTCCACTCCAGCGACGATTTCTAATTGTTTAGATGTCGGGGACCAATACGACGTCCAGGTCAATATCCACACTGACACTCTGAACGAGAGTGGTTTCGTTGAAAGTATGTTTATCCCAAGGATTGATATCTCCGTGCTCACCTTTCCTAGCCACGATCGCGGCCTTTGGTGGCCGCACAATCCATACGTACCACACCGAGGGAGCCGGTACGTGTGTTTCGGTACCATGTGCTTCGCTGCATTTTCAAGAGTTTCATCAGGTGGCGGGCATGCTCCCGACATCATTGTGGTCTGTGGACTTGAAAACGTTCTTCCGTCGTCCACCAATCCTACTCGTCCTTTCGCTTTGAACACTCTAGATGAGCATCTTGACGTAAGCCATGTTCGTTCACCCCCGTGGTCTGCCCTGACCATGCCATCCAAAGATGCTCATGGTCTGTCACCACCTTGACAAATCTATCTTAGAAGATCTCCGTTTCGCGGAATCTCGGATTCGTGCGGAGACAGTCGCCGCCGAGGACGTCTTGCATGATACCGGCGCCATTTCCATGATCAGTTCCGATTCGCAGGCAATGGGACGCGTCGGCGAAGTCGTGTCCAGGACGTGGCGAACGGCGAGCAAGCTCAAGTCACTCCGTGGGCCTCTCACCGAGCTCGGGGATACCCCCGAAAACGACAACGGCCGCGTCAAACGCTATGTTGCCAAATACACCATCAACCCGTACGTATAACCCCGTCGTCGGGCGTCCATGGGACGCGTTTGCTAATCAGACCGGCAGTGCGATCACGCATGGTGTCAGCGCACACGTCGGATCGATCGAAGTGGGCAAACTCGCCGACCTCGTCCTCTGGAAACCCGAGCACTTTGGTGCGAAACCCGAGATGGTGCTCAAGTCGGGCGTCATCGTGTGGGCCCAGGTGCGTTCAGGCTCTGATGTCCGCATGTGCCAGCGCCCCTTGATCCCGTCTGCGTGCATGATCCGTCGACTGACTTTGTCGCGCGTGCTATCCTATCTAGATGGGCGACGCCAACGGGTCGATACCGACCGTCCAGCCAACCTACGGCCGGCCGATGTGGGGCTCCTTCCCCGCTTCCGCCGCGCTCAACTCGATCGCGTTCGTATCGCGCGCGTCCATCGAGAACGGCGCTAT
Organism: Tylopilus intermedius; assembly: GCA_038091255.1. Taxonomy (NCBI): domain Eukaryota; kingdom Fungi; phylum Basidiomycota; class Agaricomycetes; order Boletales; family Boletaceae; genus Tylopilus; species Tylopilus intermedius. The sequence goes on along the minus strand of JBBPOD010001124.1, from coordinate 2,612 downwards.
CGCGTCGTACCGCCTATCCAAGCGCGTTGAGCCGGTCGTCGGGTGCCGCGGCGTGACGAAGCGCGATATGAAATGGAACGATGCGGTGCCGAAGATGGAGGTCGACCCGGAGAGCTATGAGGTCCGTGCGGACGGGGTGTTAGTGGACATTGAGCCTGCGCGGAGTGTGCCTCTCGCAAGAGAGTACAATTTCTTCTGAGCGGTGCTCGCTTTGGCTGGGACAGGGGCACCTTGAAGGGTCGGAAAAGTGACTGCGGAGTGTCAAAGGGAAGATGGAATTGCTTTGTCCATTGTAGTATGCGTCCAATGTATCTAACTAGGTATAGTCGCCAAGACGAGAAGTACGAGAAAAGCAGTGAATTTGGTGTCTTACATTAATATTGCTACCCAATTGTTCCCAAGCGATATGAAAGCATAAAATACCGTACAAAAAAGAGAGCAAACCGAACCGATGGTGTCAATAATAGAGTGGTGTGTATTGATACAGTTTGTTCCGGATGTTGCTTCATTCAATAAACGCTAACTTCGCGAAACAGAGTCGCGGACTCGTTCGCGAGCAAGCCTTCGTCCGAGATCTCGAGTAAGTCGTCATGAGCCCCGTCGCCGTTCCCGTCTACAACTCGCCGAAGGGTGGCAGCAACAGCGCACGGCGCGCCCGCACGGGAAAACGGCACAGGTCCCGCTCCGGTGACCGCCGCCACCTCCTGCCAAAGGTTCTTCTCTTCCTCGTCCATTTCATACGCAAATACGTCTCGGATGCGGTTGGCGAGGACGGTACGATCGTTGCCCGTGACCGACGTGGTTGCCCCACGGGAAGGATACACGAGGAGCTTGCTGCGCTGAGCATGACGCGTCTGCTGTTGGCGGTAGCGGAACGCCAGCAGCCGTTTGCCGATACTGTCCCGTTTACATTCCTGGCAGTGCATGCAAGTGGCATTCCAGTCGAGCGATTGATACAGTCATTAACCGGCACTTGCGCCAGCAAATTTTGGGATGACTCGTGCTCCACAACATCAGCGATTTTTTTAGATCAGACTACATAGACATGTTTTAGAACACCTAAACTATGCCTAAAAAAATCGTTCAGTCGATCCATGGTGTTTTGCAATCAGAGTCACTGAGTTTGTGTTTTGCGCCATTATCAAGCATCCACCACCAGTTGCGCCAGTCCCGAAATGGTATATCAAAACAATTATGAAATCTAAGCGTCGCTAGTACGCGCCACATCAATCTCATCGACCACTCTCGCTCCCGCTCTCACCACCGCTGTCAGAAGTCTCGCCCCCGTTGCCATCTTCCCTACTCCCATTAGCTTCACCTTCTGCAATCAAAATAGGCTTCGGTATCGGCGCTTCAATGACCTTCCCGAGTGTTGGACGGTTCCAACGAGTACGTCGCCCCTCAGTCTTTGCCAAGTCCCTCTCTACTTCCCATGTTGCCAGTTCCTCCTTAAATGTGTGTCGCCGCGCTTTGTTCCTCTCCACCCGTGCAGCTTCTGCTTCTTTCCATGTCGCGAGAACTTCAGCTCTTTCATCTCTCTGCTTTTGGCGCATTTCCCGCGCCTGCTCTTCCTCCACTGCTCGCTTCTCGTGCTCCGCTACTTGGCTGTAAAAATCGTCGCCGGTCAGATACCTAGGTAAGCCATCTCCCATCAACTTTGCCCTCTTCCTTTTCCCATTCTGTTCCTTTTGTTCCTGGGCTGCTAGTTGTCCAGAGAGTCTGTCGCAGTACATTGACTGGAGTATGATGGATGACTGCATTCGGAGGATCTCTGACTTCTGATGATTGTCCCGGTCCAGAAACTGGTGCAATGCGCTTTGGTAGGCCTCCTCCAACTCGCTTTCTGGAACCCTGTCTAGTAGCGCATGTTTTCGCTTGCGGACGGGTGTCACTGAGGACGGAGTGAACATCGGAAGGCGATCGTTTGAGGTAAGTGGAGTCTCTTCAACGAGAAATGCAGCAGATGTTGATGCGAGCGATTTGCAGGTTTCCTTCGCAGTCAATCGAAGACAGTCTGGCGTTTGGGGTAAGTCTGGCCTTGTGGTACAACTGACAATCAAATCATCGGGTACATTGCAGTCGAAAGGACCAGGCCCGGGTATCGCACCACTGGCAGCAGACTCGGATCTGGATCTCATGCCTGGCGCTCGACTTGATATTGGCGGATTGCCATGGAGACTGCGCGAACAGGACTAGGCTGTGGAAGGGGTAAATGGCCTTCAATTGACGTAGCATGTCGAACCATTTTGGAGTTGTACTAGCAGGAGTTAAAATGGAGAGCCCCTTCAGAATCAAAGTTTTCGAGTGCTGGCAGTGCTAGGGACCGGATCATCTACTTATCGTATTTGGTATATCTCAGTATCTAAGCGATGATAAGATATTGATTATGAGCATAAAGAGAAGCTTCACCGGCATGTCACTGGCAAGCTGCCATTGCACTTTCATTGTAGATATGGACCTCGACAATATTACAAAGGGTCATGCACAGTTTCCACATGGCTTTTTTAAGTGTAAAAAAAATTGATTGGGCCCAGTAGAGATTAGTATATCACAAAACCACCTAATTTTGCCAATAACACAGGGATCTTGGGCGACTGAACAATTATTATATG
>JBBPOD010001123.1:0-11389 GCA_038091255.1 Tylopilus intermedius | reverse complement strand
GGCGAATCCTTCTCCAACTCCTCCCTCGCCATCTCCTTTGACGGTTCCTCGTCCAACATCCACAAGGATGGTTTGACCCCATCCAAAAAATCGAAACGATTTTCAGGGTTCGACTTTTACCGGCGAAGCAGTTTTCGCCTGTCTCTTCTCCGCCAACGACTCCATCCCATTCCCCACTCAACCCTGAATTGCATCTCTCCATTACTGACGTCGGCCGCAAATCCACGGATCCTATGGATGTATTCCATCCACTTATCTCCATGTATTACCTTGCTCGAGAGAAGTTTAACTCGGAGCGCAAATGCGTCTATCATTTGGGTCACTTTACTGGTTCTCAGATATCTATATCTATCCAATCCGGTGCCATCCCCAGTGGACCAGCTGCCGACGGGGCCACCGGTTCAAGGCACCATTGCAGTCCGCCAAACAGGGGCCTCAACCTCACATGGCGACCTCTGCCAGGGCCGATTACAGTATGCCCCTTCCCTGACTGCCACCACCAGAAACATCACACTATTCTGGCATGCCTAATGATGCAGCACCCGCCACAACGTCATCCACCCCTTGGGCGCTTCAGGGACAATCGAGGGCACGCGATGTTGGGCTACCCCCCAGCGCCCACTCCACCAATGAAGCAGGTTGACCTCTCTGCCATTCCAACGACGCCGACCACCGGCGCCACCCTACCTTGTGTACCACCTGCATCTACACACCGTCACCATCACAGCCTCAGTCAAACGTCCGTCAGCTTTGTGCGGCTTCAAGTTGGGTGGAGTATTCGGAGGGACCGAAAAACCTGCAGAAGAGCAGGCCGAGTATATTCCATTTCCCCATACAGCTAGTGCAAAGTTTGACGAGTTTGCGACTGCCAAGGAGAGTGTCGTGGCGGCGCACGCCGGGATGATGGGAAGAGTGCGCGGGAGTATCGGCAAGTTGACAACAATCGTCGGTGGGGTATCGCTCAAGACTGCGATGGATGCTGGTCAAGAAGGTCTCATAACTGTCCATTGGTGTCAAGTTGCACGATCACGGAAGCATCAAAGAGAAAGAACCTGAAGTGACCACGCTCGACAAGGACCTTCCAATCTGTCCCTCGGTGGGGACCGCACTGAGTGCGACACCGCGGCGTCTCTCCAATCTGTCTCCCGAGCGCGGGGTGGCAGTGGACACGGCAAACAAATGATGGGGATATTCCGGCAAGGCCATTTTTGAGAACCTTTATCTGCACGTGCGAAACTAATCGGAACCTGGGACGGGCACCGTGTGTCCACTTCAACCCCATGCGATGTGATCTTGAGCTTGATGCTACACTCAGGATGGCTGAGTTGAGACCGTCCGCAAAACCCACACGGGTAGAGATGTTCTACGGGTGATGGCAGCGCCTCCTCGACCCCGCGTACATGGCGCAGGATGTGCTGTCCCATATGAAAGCGGATATCATCTGTCGTTTCGCGGCATCGTTGACAAATGACCTCAACCGCAGTTGCTTTGGAGGACGAGAGATGCAAGGTCACTTGCTCACAAAGAAGAGCAGGTGTATCTAAGATTGAATCTCATCAGTATACACCGCATGGATTGTTAAAGTGGGACTCACCATCGCTAGAACGGTAAGGAAACTCTGCGCTCACTGTCTTGCTCACTCGGAGTAGTGTGAGACTTGAAGCAGACAGCTTCATCTCCAGGATGTGTTTCCAGATGAGATCGATTGCTGTTTGCAGGATCTCGTCCGTGAGCAACCACGTAACGCCACACATATTGACTTGCATGGTCTTGTTGACAGGGAGATATTTGGATGCATTAACAACAGTGGGATTGATCGGCTCGATCAACGAGCCCAAGACAGAGACATCGACAGTCTTCTGAGTAAACATTCCCTCGCAACCAGGAATGGGAGAGCTTGCCCTGAGATAGGATCCATTCCAGACCCAGGCAGGCTTCATCCGCACTTTGCTTGCATGGAAATCCGGTCCGGTTGTTGATGGGAGAAGGATTAGGATGTTGCCGGCCACTTTGACTTTTGACCCGTTCATTTGCAACGTCTTCATGTTAATGTCGTTTTGTGACACCCCGTTCTCATGAAGGCTTGTGGAATGCACCAAAGCGAGGGATGTGGTGTGATCAGGGAGACAAATGAGCGTGACAAAAGGATTGCCAACGATGAATGACTCGGCAGTGGAACTTGCAGACAGTGGCCCCTGGATCCATCTATTAACAGGAGTAAACCCACGGACACGGAGAAGTCGATCATGTGACTTTGCAGTAAAGTTTTTGTTGAGGAGCAGCCGACAGATAGAAGCCTTGTGAACCCATTTGTCTTGGACCAACAAGTAGTCGAGAGGACGAATTCCTTTCCCAGATGGTGGTGGAGGAGAGGATGGATTGGCCATGATGACAACAGGAGCCTTAGGCTGAGTATCTGGGTCATGTGGCCCGGTAACTTTGTCTTCCATCTCGTTCTCGAGCTGGTCCTCGAACTCCACCTCATCCAAATCGTCATGATTGTTTGTGTCACCTCCAAGTCCCGGGTCTATCATGGTGTGCTCGCTAGAGTCGGCAGGCCTGGGAATTTCAGGATGGGACTCCATGGCTGTTACCGTAGCCCTAGTGGATGGTATGCCAGCATCAATGCTTGGGTCCTTGCCATCGTTGTCCTGATTCAAGTTGATCCCAGGGTATTTTCCACCTCCAAACACGCATAGCATGTTGACATCTGGGTCAGAGAAGATGATGTTGAAGTCGTAGTCGAATGGATCGATTGACGAGTATAAAAGAATGGAAGTTGAATCTGTGCAACCATGCAGCCAAGCAGCTTGCAGGTTGCAGTTGCGTACATTGATGTCTCCCTCCCACATGTCGTGGTTAATGTGGTCGACATGCTCTGAGCGTGTGAGGTTCAAGTGATGATGTCCATGATGAAGCTCAGGGTTCCGGGAGTAGACCCCATTGATATCATGCGCAGAGCAGAGGCGATCAATACCCTGTTTGTAGTTGATGCCATTGTTATGACCACCACACATGCGTACATAGGTGAAAAGGTTTTTGATTGTATCCGTGCCAACATCTGGAAGGAAAAATTTGGGTGTTGGGTCTAAGCAGAGCTGTTTCGCGATGCAAAAGATGGTGTTCTTGATGGCTGTCATGGCATCGTACATAAGAGGATTTGGGAGGAATGAAGTATGGTGGAGGTGATAGAAGCAGAAGAGGAGATGGGCACATGTACTGAGGTGGCGGACTTGGTCAAAGAGAGAGAGATGTATGTTGATGAACGGTTCCAGGAAATTGTGGAGGATAGAGCTGAGAAGTGAGATCGCCTGAAAGTTGGTGATGATATTGACATCAGGTAGCTCTTCATGCTGTGTGTATGGGGGCTGCGTGGGATCAATCTCTGAAAGCTGAACAACTGCTCAAATGAGTTCAATGGTGCAAGGAACATCTTGGGGGTCATCTGGGAATAAAAGCTTCTGGGCACGTTCTTGATCGCAATCCTTGAGCCAAGGGAGATATTGAAGAAAAAGGTTTGAATGGAGATGACATCCATTGCCAATGAGTAGACCATGCGAAGAGTGAAGTAACGTGCAGAAACCTATCACTTAGTGAGTCTCGAGAATGCAGATGGAAACTTGAATGAGAATATGTACGTTTGAGAATGTGTTTGTAATCGAAGTCGAGAGTCATGTTGTGTGGACCAGTGTACAGATTAAGGCCAGGAAGGCCACTGGCAGAGAGAATAGTGTAAATTGGAGACGAAGGCGTGAGCTTTGACTGCATGAAAACTTTATGTCTGGCTTTGCGGTGTGTGGAATCTCCATCAGTGGCAAACGACCACAGTGGCCCGGTCTTCTTGTGAGCATCATTGCTATACCATGAGTCGATGATGGTGAGTATGAGTGATTGCCAATCCATATGATCCTCCTCTTTGCATGATGGTGCAGCAAGAATAGGATAAGTTTCATCTTCACCGAAGCAGCGAACCACAACAACCGACATTTCCTTGCCAAGATGACTCGGAACCTCGCTGGAAGCTATCTTGTGAGCGAGTTGCTCGGCCGATTCATATGTATCGAGGAAAGGATAAGTGGCACCAGAGTGCTTCCAACACAAGCCACCAACACCATTGTTTGCAGGATGGTAGGTTGCTGCTTCTTCGAGCACTGTCTCATCAGTGATGATGCTTACACCCCGGAGTGTGTTCTGGCCGGAATGGAGATGAGGCTTGAGGACAACAGTACCAATGTTTTGAGCAATGGTTTTGGGAGCGATAACGCCGATGGTGGGGGTGATCTTGACAGACAAGGTATTCTGCTGGACAGTACGAACAGCAGGGAGACAAAGGCGTTGGTTGAGAGCAGTAAGGAGGTTTCCACCCCCCACACGGTAAATAAGCATGGCAAGGTCGATCTCATTCTGATTGTAGCCGTGAGGATTGTAACCATTCATAATTGCCTCTTTGATACAACAGAGAATAGTGCGGATCCCAGCACCATTCTTGAGGAGCATGTTGAGAATATGTCGTAACCAGGGGGCATCATTCTGGGAGAGCGCCATCACAAGTGCAGAATGCATGTCGACAGTATTGAGAATTTGTGTGATTTGTCAACCATTGTTAAGCACCTGAATCAAAGAATCAGTACGTGCCAATTGCAGGTTGGGTTACAGTTACACTTGCCTTTAATTTCCACTTATTGAGCTCAGCATTGCGATCATCAAGTGCTTGATGGAGTTGAGCAATATTGAGAAGGTTGTGACGGGTGTGAGGTTTGTACGTCATAATTGTTGTGCCAAGTTCTGTGACCTTCTGATAGAGACCTGCGCAAGGTGGGAAACACAAGCCTGTGGAGCAGGCAGTTCGCATGCAGTCACTTGCGCAGGCAAAGCATTCGCCATCAAGGACATTGATGGTGAAACTTGAAGGTAGCTCATCATGATCAGCTGTGCCGGAAATTGTTCAGGACCATGGAAGGTGGACCTGTATGTTTGTATCGGATGGGAGGCGCCAGTTGATGTAGAGATGAAAGCAGGGGCTCGGAAGTGATGGTTCAAGTGACGAGGAAGAGGAGGCTGTTGAAAGGTCTGATCCGGATGACGAGTGTGAAATTGCTCCAGTGGGAATGGAATGGCTGCAAAGCGGGATTACTGAATGAAATAATGGATGATAACCCTGCGTACCTGTGCATATATACAACCTGTTGAGGACAAGAAACTATCGCAGTTGACTCGGAGAGGGAGGGGGAGGACGAAGTATGACTCATTCCTTGCCAGGATTTCGCTCATCCTATCCTTCTCTTTGCGAGCCAATGCAGAAAGACACGACTTCTTTCGATAATGAGATGTGAGAGTATGGAATTGGCCACTGGAGGTAAAGTGAACAGAGCTGGGGATGCTGCCAGTGGTATTGATGACCATGTCGCAGCAAGGGCATTGGAAGGCATGGTAGCCTGATATTATGAGTGTCGTAAGGTGGGCATGCTGGTAGAGAATGAGGAATGAAATTCCTGTCCCCAACTTGAGGTGTTTTGCAATTTCTTTATCATCGAGTTGAGGAAATGAAGGAGGCAAGGGGAGTAAAGGGCCTGCAGTGACAGTCGAAACTGCAGGAGCTGTGGAAAAGCTGCCAAATGAGGGTGCCTCGTGGTTGCCCTGAGTTACGGAAGCATTATGTGGGGATGTAAGCGATGCCGATACTATGGTGGTATTAGGTGGTGATAATGTGAGGATAAGGGGTGGGGTTGTATCATGATTAAATGAATCTGCAGGGTAAAGCCAGTCTTGGGGTGAGTACGAGTTGAGCCATGCAGTGTAATTAGAATCAGTTCAGTTGGCCTGAGGGTCAGAAGAAGCCATTGATGTGAAGTGACTCAGAGAATGTCTATGGAGGATGCCGGTGTTACATGAATGAGTGATGTATGAATGATGAATGATTAGATGTGCAACAGGCTGACGTGCTGGCAGACACGCTGTTTATCTACTAGTAGTCACGGTCTCATGACCAAGTCACGAGGAATTTACACTCAATCAGGAAATTAGTCCAAGCACCCATAGGATCTGAAGACTTGGTGATTAGGATGAAAAAACTATCTAGAATGTTAGAATACATATGGTTTTTGGTGGGTCCATCTATGTAGTGAACAGTGAAGATGAGAATTGAGCACACTATCTCGAAACTGAGCGAAAACAGCTCATAAGCAGTCAATTTTACAAAAAAGGCAAAAAAGTAGGACCCCAGACAGCAATTGGCGGGACGACCCACAATGGGGTGAGTGTTCAGGAATTTACGGATGCCATCCTCTTGCATCACGCGTGGCACTGAGCAGATGTTCAAATTTTTGATTATCCATGCTACATTACATGTCAATCTGCACCAGATCGTAGGTAATTTTGCTTGTCTTTTGCTCTAGAATATTCTCTGAGTGCCTAGCTGATTAATGGAAGTGTTTTGGAAGCAAACCAAATGAAGCCAGTCCTCCTCCTATATTTCCCAATTAATAATTCCTCCATAATATGTTTTTCTCTTGTTTCATTGCTTTCCCCTTGGTTTATGCAATGATACTTTGTAGATATAGCATATATACCACATAGACTGCTTATATAATGTCCACACTACTAGTAGTGTTACAACCCTATTTCAAACAAAAACATACTCATATTTTTGACACATAAGAGATACAGCCTTCAAGTTGGTAGGTGCATGCCCAAGTACTCTTATAGTGTATACAGAACATATCCAAAGCAATTGTGGCCAGGATATAAACTGATAAAGCTATGACATATTCTTTTCATATCTACTTTCCAGTTGTGGGAGCTATTCCTGTGGTTGGAGAGCTTTTCCTGGGTGTGGTAATTTATGACATATATATTACCTTCTATTCCACCACCACAGACCTTTTTCCCTCACAAGCCTGTTAATCATTTTTAGGATGCTTTCTTCACATTTAGTATAATAGGGGTATAGGAAATGACATAGATTATATTATGCAATGGAAACTATTCTGAACTTGTGTACATGCACCTCTGATAACCTCCATGTTTAAGTTTGAGTTCACTATATCAAGTTTTATGATCACCTGCAATGTTGTCCTCCTGCAAAATGCCAGCAAAAACAATTTGGTTTGTCATCTCCCACCTAGTGACCTTCATTTTCTAATGAAAGAAACAGGTTTTGATGGGAAACTGAGTTGTGGTGTGCAATTCAGGAACCATTATGCCAAGATTCATTGTGATGTACACTACTAGTAAAGGCAGTTGAAGAACCAAGCCTGGGCCACAATCAGCTACAACCTTGCAACAATGCAATAACAGAGTTGGAGCTTGTTTCATCCTAGGCCTGAGATTTGATCATGATTGGTTATTCATTGCAAACCTGTGCACAATCATTAATTCATGGAGGTACCAAGCTGGGTAGTATTAGTACTCAGGCTAACTGGCAATTCTGTTGCTATTTGATAACAAGTGATGATTGCTCTTGTTGTGCCACTGCCTGACTATGCCACAATATATGAAAGCTATAACTGCAGACCAGATCAATATTGAGGGATACAGCATGTTTGAAAGGGCCTTGCATAAAATCAAATAGATGGGAGTTTCTCAGTTACTATTAACATAAAGATGTGGATAACATAAATGATTGTGTGTGGAGTGGGACTAATGAAGAGCACCACTGGCAGCTCTTTAGACTGATTAGTATTATGATATGGACTACTGTGGGCACTTGTTTCCTTTTCTTTCTTTGCCAGTGTTGTCATTGAACTTTACTCCTTGACCTGTTGTTACGATATGGGTAATTGTGGGCATTTGTTTTTTTTCTCATCTTGTTAGTTATTGGACTTCATTCCTTAACCTGTGATAGGTTCTAGAGTCATACAATATTCTTCACCATTCTCATTGGCTCTCCTGATCGTATGATGCACATCCTTATAACATTATTGTTCTCTTGACTGGCCCTTATGTTTTTCACTTACATGTCGATGATGCCATTGTTCTGTCATGTTCTTCCTCCTTCTATCCTTATGTACCATTTTTGTTATCATTTCCTTTTCTAGTGTTAAGAGTGTGTGGAGCGGAGGTAGTTCCAAAGTTAAGCCTTTGGGACTCCAGAGTTGTGGGCGGATGGAACTTGGCTTCACCATATATGGTGCACCCTTGCCAGAGTCTGGTCCCAGATTTCAGAGGGGTCAGAGGTTTGGAGGGGTGTGAGACCTAAGTCCAGAATGGTACTTAGTCTGTGAGGAATAGAAGAAGTCGTCAAGGCTTTTCAGAGACAAGATGAGAATAGGAACTGAGTCTTATTTGATATTCAAACTAAAATACATCTTGGAGTATGTAGGGTTTATATATGCCGGAGCAGAACAGCATTACTAGTAATGGAGTGCTATGGATGAGTAAGGTGATTGGTAAAACGGAAGATGAGTAAGTAGGAATGAAGACAAGTAAGACAGAACTGAAGATATACATGAACTGGAGCTGTGCTCCTAAGTGAAGCACAGGTTAGTGGAGACAGATGACAGTGGGACTAAACTAAATAGAGAACAAGGAATGGAACATAATATGTCCTAAGGTCAGAAACAAAGTCTTGAGCAAGAATGCTCCGGAGTTAGTATCTTTGGAAGAGCGGAGTTGGACTTGATGGAATTATGGGATATGACATCTAGTATCTTTTTCATACTTAGGCATGGTCTGTGTGCATCTACCTTATGTATAAATAGACCTCCACTGTGTTAGCATTCCTTATTTTAGATCTATGCAATTCACTATTGCTTAGGTTTAGCCTCATCCAAGGCTTGATCACCACAAGTCTTGAGTAGTTGTTTGTGCCTACTATTGAGTGGCACTCTCTTTGTCTCCACTAAGTCTATTTGACATAGCATAACACCTGTGATACTAGTAGGTCCTAGAGTCATACATTTTCTTCACCAAATTCTCATTGGCTCTCCAGTTTGTTATGATGGCATATCATCCATTGTCTTTTCCATCATGTTCTCTCCTGGTTCTATGCTTATGAGTACTCCTTTTCTTTTTTGGCATCTTTCTTCATTTCTCTCTTGGCCTGTGCACATTTACTCTACTATAAGTAGAGCTCTGCTGTAGTATTAGTTCTCCATTCTAGATCTACACAATTCAATGTTGTTTAGGTTTAGTCTTTCTTTCTTAAGGCTTAGAGTTAAGTCTTGGATAAAGTCATTCATGCCTACTTTTAGTGGCACTCCTTCTTGGTCTTCACTAAATCTAGGTAACATAGGATAAAAATTAGTCTTATCTTGAGCAGGAAACAGATCAAAGAAATATTGGCACTGGCAAAAGACTAACACAATCATGGACTCAAGTTTGAAGCTTATTATCACACCTGTTGTGCCTAAAGCTCCAACTTGAAGTTACTGTTATGATATGAATGTGGTGAACACAAGGATGTATAATGCTATTACACTATGCACTCTGGTTAGCTGTTAAGATTGTGCAATTTTTTGGGGTCAAACTTTGGAACTTTAAAATTGCAGACATGAATAGGACTTTGGGGTTCAGCTTATGTGCTGCCCTCCTTGCTAGGTTGTGTGTCCCCAGATTTAGGAAGAAGAGTCGGAGATGATTGAAGATCGGGAGGATAATCAATGTCAATAAATGAAGCTAAAGCTAAGTACATGAAATGTAGAGTTTATATACTATAGAGTTACATAGTGTGAAATGAAGAATAAAGTAAACATAAATGAAACAGAATGATATGAAAGAGTAATATAACCCAAAGCCCAGAGGTTGGAGGTGAACTCCTAAGCAAGGTAAACTACAGAGTTTGTAAGTAAAGAACTGGAGATGGTCCTGAAGGGGTCAGAGTTGGAGTAGTATATGACATTAGCTTCTCAGCCTTTCAACCCCCCTTATAACTCAATGTGGTCATCATGTTAATTATTGTAATTGATGGTGACTTCAAGTCTGTTTGTGAGGTGCATTCTATAGTGTTCACTCAGGCTATAGCATGGTCTGGATTTACTTAGTAAGAGCATCTGTTCAGAATTGCCACAAGAGATCAAAATCTGGTACTCACAACAAGTTCTGCAGAAAAACTTGTGTTGGCAACAAGCAGTGGCCAAACCCTGCACAGTTGAAGCAATTGCAACCCAGAAAAGAGCTGGTGCAAGAAACACAGGCCATCAGAGAAAGGAAAGAAGTGCCTACCCTGCCAGGCTATAGTAAGAAAGCCTGAGTTATTGCATGATTGTAGTAGATATTATCTGTCCACCCCCTTCTTCCATGCTTTCTAATACTGTGCAATTGCCCACCTCCATTGCCACACACACCAACCTGCTTCCTGCTTTTGCAAATGCCACATGATTGCCTGCCCATTTTTGGCAATACCATCTTGTCTGTGCAATGCTTACTTCTTACTTCTTACTCATGACATGTTGTCAAGACCAGAAAAGCATAGGTTGATTAAATGTTTGGTGGTTTCATTATGAAGCCTTGTGTTTCCTGTGTGATCAAAATGACTTGGAGGAATGATAAATAAATGTACTTGGTTTTGCCAGTGGGTGCATGAACATTCCTGATAATCAGATATTAGCATCTGCTGCTTGCTTGTCCTTTGCCTTCTTATAGTACTAGTATTGTAAAATGCTAACAATTTCCAAAAAAAACAAAAAAAAACAAAAAATTTTGAAGAACTTGAAAAAAAAAAGGCAGTGGGAGTTTACCCTGACAAACAGATTGTGTTTTTGGTGAGAATAACATGAAATGCATTTTCTGTGTTGAATTGGGCTGTATTTCGTGGGCATGAATGGGCAAGCCATACCTAGAGTACTAGTTACATATGAGGGAAGAACTGCACCGAAAAAGCGCCACTAATATTCAAATTGGGATAGGGAGGTGTCCAAGCAGACTTACATATTTCAGTGTCATTGCAGTGAGAATGAATGCATATTTGGAAAATGTATTCATGGGGGGGCCAAAGCAGACAGACCAATTCTGCAAATTCGGTTTCCGTCAGTTTGCTTTTTGTTTTATCCCCAGGGGCTAATTGACCGAAAAAGGAAACACGAGTGGAAAGCGAGTTTGGATGGGTTTCAAAGGGATCGAACTTTTTTTTGGGGAACCGGAGGGTCTGGGGCGGGGGGCAGACCCCCTAGATGTAACGGGGGTCGACGGTATGACGACGACGATGACGACACAATGACGTCGTCGTCGCGCCCTCTCCCTCTCCCTCTCCCTCTCCCTCTCGTCCTCACCGCCCTTTCACCACCACCATCACCACCACCTCGTCCGTCCCGCGACGAAACAAAGAGAATGATGCGAGGACGATAATGACGTTGTCGTCGACGTGCCCTCACCCTCTCCCTTTTGCCTTCACCTGCCCTTTCACCACCGCCACCTTATGCACCTCACGACGACGCAACGGCATCGACGCACC
>JBBPOD010001122.1:0-11390 GCA_038091255.1 Tylopilus intermedius | reverse complement strand
ACCTGTCCAGAGAGGCCTCTCGCACCACTGGACTCACCCTCAAAATCCCACCTCTTGCCAGTGCAGCGCTCAGCACGACCGGCAAATACAGCGCCGCTGCCATCACACGCCCATCTCCCCACACTTCAAGTTGCAACGTACCCTCCGTCTCGGCCGCCGCCCACTCTCAGGCTGTTTCCAACGATGGTGAAGCTGCCGACCTGAGCCAAGGCCACGCTGGACCCGACCCGGACATTGAGAACCCACTGCCAGTGGCGAGCGCCGCTTCTATGGCTGGCGCAGGCATGGACAGGCACGGCAGGCATGCCACCGTGACCGCTGGCCACCGACGAGCCTCCCCCATCAGGAAATTGTACTTAAAATGATAGTTCTCTAGATAGCATGATCCACTTCACAAACTCTTATAATATACATCAGAATGTTATGCATCTTGATACTATCATATAATCTATGGGAGGGTTTTTATTGCAGATAAATACTGTCTTCTAGTTAAATATTATTATTTGCACCAGCAAGATACAGTTTTAGCCTATATATCAGCAATTTACAATGTAGTTCATGTATTATCTATTCTATACACATTATAAATCTTGTCAAAAATATCCCAAATGCTAGAAGCTTGTCACTCTCATCTATAAGATAGATATTATCAAGCATACTCAAAATGCTAAGAAGTTGTTAGTTTTATCCAAAAATCATTGCTGATCAATCATAATCAGAAGTTTGATAAATTGTAAGTTTTATCTATGAGACAAACTTTATTATTCACAATCAAAGGTTAGCAGATTATAAGATTTATCTATATGATCAACTTTTCAATCATGATCAGAAAGACTATCAAATCATCTGTTTGATCTGGCAGAGATATCTTATCAATCATAATCAAGAGGACTGCTAAATTATCTGTTTAATCTGGCAGAGATATCTTATCAATCATAATCAAGAGGACTGCTAAATCATCTGTTTAATCTGGCAGAGATATCTTATCAATCATGATCAGAAAGACTATCAAATCATCTGTTTAATCTGGCAGAGATATCTTATCAATCATGATCAGAAAGACTATCAAATCATCTGTTTAATCTGGCAGAGATATCTTATCAACCACAATCAAAATGCTAACAAGTGATCTCCTTGATCTGGTAGAGATCTTATCAGATCAATTTTTCAAGTGATCTTCTCGGGAATATCAAGACTCATAGTCACAGCTTACTTAACAGTGAATTCAGACAAAATTATATTTGAATTGCAATACAAAATTATGATGAAAGAAGGCCAACCGCTGACTGTGTACAGGAAAATGTGTTAATCACTATCGGAGGCAGATGCTGAGTGGCCCGTATCCCTGGATGCTGAGTGGGCTGCCGCTTTAAGTGCTGCTCGCCTCCGACGAATCATCGCCAGCGCACTATTCTCGGATGGTAACCGAGCAGTTTCAGCATTGGTTGGAAAGATCTGCCTACAGAAAGATTAGCACATGCATTGTTGTTATGAAACATATCGAGGTACCTGTTCCACCAGTGCAGAAGCTGATTTACTTCGTTCTTCTCGTCCGGATCCTCGAGAAGTTCGAGAATAGTGTTGTAGAACCTTTCCGAATCTGTCGAAAGGTCGGTCCGTGAAAAAACTTGTGCAGATGTCAACGCAAAACGGGCCTATAAATCAAGGCTCGGCTATGGACAGAACGACGACAGGACACCCACCTGTGTTGCGACATATGCAATCGAAGCTTTTGTCACCGCATACATTCCGTGGATGCGTGCATTGCAAGACCGCGTAGCCTTTGGCTCGTCGAGGTCAACAGAACTCGGAGACGTGAATATGTACTTGTAAGCCTGCATGCGTTATATATGAGTAAGGCCACAATCGAGAGACAATCCCATACCGAAACCAAAATGCCGCTACGCAGTAGGCCATTCCATGGGTCCTCCGCATCATACGTGTAATTCGCGTATAAAAACAGGGGCCATTGATCCCCTGCTACTCGCAGCTGCCCATTGCGTAGCTTTTCCTTGATTCTATGTCGCATTAATTGGATGAAAGAAAAACAGAATCGGACATACTCTGCATTAGACCAATCGTAGCCGGCCGGGCAGAGCAACGCCCCAGTGCGTTCGTGATGAAAACCTCTGATTGACTTCGTGTTGCGTGGAATATGGGGAGTGAGCGACTGGCCCTTTGGGGTGATCCAGTCGATAATCGCACCCTTCATCCCCTTCGTGTCGTCCGCCCTGGCACCGTTAGCACCCTTCTGGATCTTGTGGAAATGATAAGTCGCAGGCCATGTTGTGGGATCGAAACTCACCAACTCCGCCATAGCACTGACTTCTTCCTCATCAGATGAGCAAAGACGAGCTTCGAGCGATGGGACCAGTTTTAGGAGCTCGGAGAACACAGCGAACTCCCTTCTTTCGCTGCCGAGGATTCAGATATGAATTGAACAATGGAGGAGGGTAATTACTGATCCGAAAACGTCTCCAAAGGTCTGTCCTCCAGTTCAGCCGTCATGACGAGGCCGTTCGTGAGCAGTGTTCGCACGCTGCAGAAAGCATGGACAACCCGTCCGAAGTGTCGACCATGATGGACTAATGGGTCTTGGGTGCTTCTGTGATGCGGTTAGCAATGGCCATGCAATGGCCTGCGAGACGCACGGCCGTTTCCTCGGCCCCACTTGCAGGGCATTCGAGTGTGAGCGCTTCTGTCCCGTCGTCGAAGACTCCGGAAGAGCAGCACCAGCGCGACTGTTGGCAGAATCCGACATAAGAGAGAGGAATGATGGTGATCGAGAGAGAGCTGGAGCTGAAGAGTCGAGCAGCTGCTGAGGGGGCATTAAATATCCCGTCGCTTAGGAAAGCGTGACAGACTGGGCCAAAAAAAATGATAGACGATGCTGCTATAAAATAATGTCACGCCGCAGTTCAATAAACCCTATACCGTACCAAAGCAATGAGGATTTGCTTTTCCCACCGTTTTTCCCAGTGTGACACACCTTCCTAACAATGACCCACCCGCCTGTTTCAAATGCTACTCATGTCGGGATCGTGACTTGATGATGAACATTCCAACGCAACATAAACCAACATACCGAAGGCATTGCACAAAGTCAGTGACTCGCAAAGTGACATTGATGCTCTATGATCTCACCGTTATCTCGCCGACGTCTTCGAGGGAATGGAGGAAGAAAGCCCCCGGTCGCAGTCGGGGCATTCGAAACAGGCACATCGAGCGAGACTTCCGTATAGTCCCAGACGACTCCCAAGGGACTGCCTCGCTCAAAGACGCGAAGAGGAGTTGGGGATTTAGGCGTGGACGACCCCGATGGCATCCGTCGGACCGGTAATGTTGGTCGTGCCAGCGTTCATACTAGCAGTTGTACCGCTGCTGAGCGATACCCTACGCCCTTGAACTATCAACCATGTGGGTCGCCCCATCAGCGCCGTTCGCACTGACGTAACAGGTAAGGAGGGACTCACAGGAAGACAGAGGAGTGGGTGGGACAGAGCGATAGGGATATCAATGAGTCGTGTACAAGCTGCTGTTTGCGCGTCTCGTATACTTATCAGGAGCCTTGTCGAAGGGTCTCGTGGGTTGTAACTGCTTCGTCCCTTGGTTGACGCGAATTGTCTCTCTTCAATTACCCGTGATGAATTCGGTTTTAAAGGTCAGGACCGCTCGCTTGTTGCTGCCACCGAGAGCTGCAGGATAGAGCCGTTGACGTGCGGTTATCGTCATCCGACGCCTCCAGAAGGTGAACCCGTCGTTTCGCTACGTGCAGATGGTGGTATCCGCCCGAAAACCTGAGCGTCATCGGGACCTGGAGAAATCGCATAAATCTTTCACTTGGGGTTCAGGCAATCAATCCTCACGTACCGCGTCGTCGGCAAGATACGAATGTGTTTACATCTCGCCCCTGGATTTCAGCTCTGTCGAGGTCGAAAGGTTCCGCATAAGTGAAGACGTCGTCGTTGGTACCACCAATAGGGGTAACGTCGAACATCAACGACACCTACATCGCCTCGGAATATATCCAAACGTCAGTTCAGATGAATCCAATTCCTAAGTAATAACCATACTCTTCATGGTCAGACATGTCTGGCTTATCATCTTGTTCAGCGTGAATCACATTGACGTGTTCTGGGACAAGAAATGGAAAGCGGGCCGAACTCCTTCGTCTTCGTTGCCTTCGCCCTCGCTTCCGTGCTCTGCACCCCCTTCATCACTCACGTCCAGGCCAGACCCCAGCTTCATCGTGGACCTTCGGGATGTTTAAAGGCATGGGTGATTCCATCCTTTTCCACGAATTTGAATACGACGTCGTGATCGCGCGAGAGGGTAGCTAGAAGGCGCAAAACTGCTAAGAATTCGTCACAACGTAAGTTGGGCAATGCGAGCAAGCGGATGCAATGATCGACGATGATCAACCACGCATCAGGGTACGGGGGTCCAGGCTTGAGGTCTTGAGGAACGGAGAGCGAGAGCGAGGGAAGCTGGGGTACCGTTGGGAGAGGGTGGTGCCAGTGCGGGGGTACGAGCGAAAGCGCGAAGCGCTTCCCGGCCTCAAACGACTGCGCAAGCCCGTCCAGAGGCGCGAGCTGAGTCCCCAGACGGTAGAAGTGGCCCGAGGTCAGACAACGCATGCAGCGAACGCCGTACCGAGAGACTGGGAGGAGGACGCAAGGGGGGAAGATGTAGCGGACGGGTGGTAGTCCGTCAGTGGGGCAACGCTATGACCACTGGTATAGGGTCCGGTGGGAGTTCGTCGGCCATTGGTAAAGGAAGCAGGGCAGAATGGCCCGACGGGAGTTCGTTGGCGGGGCACCAGCGCAGCGACCACTGGTATGGGATTATGGCGGAACTGCCCGGTGGGAGTGCGGCGAGGGGGAGGGCGAGCGAGTGCGCGAGCGGACCGAGCCCAGCAGAACTGGACGAGTGAGGTCCAGGTCAAAGACATCGTTTTGTGACCGCTCGAGCCTCGCTATCGCAGAGCATCACACCTTTGGGTGTCGCTCTGTCCGCCTGAGAGAGGAGAGGGAGGAGGACGACAGAGTCGATGGGCAAGAGCGCGGACGATGTGGGACAAGCGAAGAGGTGAGTGACAAATTTGTCCGTAAAGGGATCTTGGTTGCTACTCGTGGGCTGTGTCGAGGGGTGCTTGATCGATATGTGCCTGAGATGTCGTTCGAACACAAGTCACTGGGATGCTCACCTGAGGATACGGGACAAGACACTGCACGTTGCCTGCCTCTAAAGGAAGCTGTGAAAAGGAGGTTAAGGAGGCTGCGTGCACATCGAACAATGCATGCAGACCACTCAGATGCTTGACCGAAGCTGGTGCATATGCGAATGGAACAAGTGTAATTGCTGATCCCTAAGTAGGGGCGATATCGTAAATCGAGGATCCGTTGCTGATTGCGGAAGCACGGCGTCCCAAGACAGCTGAGTAGAGAGTCAAAGTCTGCTCGCGAGTACGTTGATAGCGTACCTGGGGGTCTCGGATAGCACCCGTTAAAGCGAACTGGAAATAGGAACAAGTCGTTGAGCCGCACAGCAACAATAGCTTCAGGGAAATAACCCCTAGTATGGCTCACCCGAATATTCTTTCCTCTTCTTCCTTGGTCAATCCTAACCTGGACCTTCCGATCTCTGCTTCCATGCGACGTTGAGACCTCATTTGCTCTTCGCGCTCTTTGAAAAGTGCGCTGTCTTTTCTCGTGATTTGCGATCATCCACTGCTTCGGTGTACTGGACGGCGGTTTGTCGACTTGGTATTCACGTCAGACGACCCACAGGCTTTCAAGAATGCATTGAAAAGTCCCTCTCGAAGTGTGGGCGAGCCAACAGCATTATACGGCGGATCATCGGACAACTTTCGATGGATCTTGGAGTAGAATGCTTCAGTATACAGGAAGCAGAAAAATATATTTGACTCACACCTTTCCGAAACGAATCTGACTTCACAACACCACTTTCCCGCAGCAGGGTAAAGAAATCTGCTTCCGCCTTCTCAGCGGCAGCGCGCTTCTCTAATCAACCATAAGTCTCAGCCGTCCAACAAATTGGGAAAGGCTTACTTTCTCCGAGCTCCTTCAACAAGTCCTTGAAGTGTCTTTCACACTCGCGACCATCTCTACCCCAGTCATAGAAACGGCGGTCTTTCTTCCATGCTCGACGAAAATCGGACCATACGGTGCGTGTACTCTTTACTTGCTCGTGGAGCAAGGTGTCACATTCCTCTTTGGGATTCGCTTGTATTTTTCCTTCTCGACGTTCTCTTGTAGCTCGCGAGCACAATCTCGGCAGTATTCACCAAAGCGTCACGGCGTGCGGAGACGGAGGGGAGGAGCACATATCGAGCGTCAGAGATAAAGAGCGGTAAACAGGTATCCCAAGGGTGTAAGGGGTTGATGTCCTTCCGCAAGAGCGTCTGCGATACTTGTAAACATCAGTATAGCCGGTAGGTCCAGATCAAATACCTTGAACAATACCTTTGCTTCATCGAGAAAAAGGTTGACGCGATCAGGCATATTGAGTGACCGCTCTGCTTCTTTAGCCTCTTGCACTCTTTTTGCCTCTTCTTCTCGTCGCTATTGTTCCTCCTCTGCCTCTGCAGCTAGCTGAGCCACAGCTTCCTTTTGCCATTCCTCCTCCTCCTCAGTCGCCTCCTCTTCTTCTTCCCCAGTCTCCTCCTTTCGTCCTTCCTCCTCTTCGACACGTACCTTCTTGGTGATGACCTCATCCAACGGCTCAGACTCGTCGCCTTTCCCGCGCTGAGCCAGCCCCCTCACCCCCGCCTTGATCTTATCCACTTCTTCTTCCACCTCCCGCTCCCTCCCCACAGCCTCCGCTTCCGCATCCTGCCGCTCATTGATAACCCTCGCCTGCTCCGCCCCCGAGCGCTCGAACGCCAGCAGCGTGTCCTTGATCTCATCCGACGCCACCCACCCACACTCTCTCGAGCCTCTTGTGCGTACAGAACGTGTTTCCTTCGGTCGTCGTCACCCGGAGCCATTCCGTGCCGGGAATCGGCGTCTTGACGAGGGGCTTTTCCTTTTTTTTCTTGGTTGATGGTGCGGCAGGAGGAGGTATGACGGGGAACGCGGGAAGAGGTCGGATGTATGTGGATTGTTGACTGGCAGTCTGGTCCTGCGGATCGTCAACAAAGCCCAAATTCGCAATACCGAGGTTGATTGTACTTACCGACGTGCTCTGTCCAACCAGGCGGGAGTGGCGGAGGATCAAAGTAAGAATACCCTGAAACCCATCGTCCCGTGTGATCTTCCCAACTTCTCCAACTCGAGCAGGAATAATATTCCATGTGCTTTGGGCTCCTTGAATTGATGTCTGAAAATTCGTCAACGTTAGTGCTACATTCCCTTGGGGGAACTACGATACACACGACCGTATGTCTTCGAGCCGATACCCAGATTCCGCACCACTAGTTGAAGGCATGCGCGGCCAACATATCGTCAAGGAGGGGTACGTACGGCCCAATAAAGCGGTTCACAAGGAGCTGCTGCATCACGTAGACGAGATCGCACTGGAATTCAGGGTTCGTCGCAAGTTTGGGGGAAGCCTGGCTCGCGTCGAGCAGCGTCTGGAGCGCGGGGACGATCCGTGCGATCATAAGAGACAGGATGGGATGGTGGGACGAGCCCGGTCAACGCGAGGGTGAGCTCGAAGCCATGCGGGGACGTAGGATGTGTAGTTCATGTGTCGGTGACCAGACCTAGTGGAGTAGCACGTGGTACGTTGCCATACGCAACGGTTTGCTTTGGCGGGGATGCTCTCTCACTGCCCTCCAACGACGACCGACGCATTCGGGTAGTGCGTCGCGAGCGCATGCGGGATGAGTCCGGAAGATGAGGGTATCAATATCCCGTTCAGCCCGGGATCGCAAAAGGTTTGGACGACGACGTGGTTGTACCGACCCAGGCAAGCGAGAGGTTTCGGAGGTCCATCTAGTCGAGGTGAAGGGCACAGTCGTCGATGTGTAGGAGGTGGTGGTATAGCTGAACATGATGGCATCGAAAAGGTAGGGGTATTTGACGATAGAAGTGCGTGCCACGAGCATACCGACGCGCGGGCGGGGGGGTTTAGGCAGCTCGTACAGCCTCGAGCCCGTTCACTAGATATCGACACCGGCATACTCGGTGAGGTACCTGTGTGTGCGGGTGAGCGTCATCGATCGAGGAGAAAAGGACACAATCGAGGACGAACGTGTAGAGATCAAGGGTACACGCGCTGATCGAGGTGCACTGGATGTCGATCTGGGTACCATCCACATCGTCGTTGCTCAAGGTTGCTGAAGGCGGTTTTATTGGGCGTCAGATGAAAGTGGATGGACTGACTGCGCGATGGGATGCATCTCTGGACAAGGATGTAGATACCATCGATAAGTCGTCAATGCCCGCGTCGCAGTCCAAAGCGCAACGAGGGCCCCAAAGGTACCGTAGCGGAGAGCTCTCATACGTCGAGTTGAGGGCTGAAGAGAGAGGGATGATGGCCCTAAGAGCACGTCGGGCGCATCCGCCGTAACCCGTTTGTATGCCGCAATCTTGTCGGGGTTCGTCGCGAGCAACGACCCACCAAGCAGTTAATTGAGGCGTGTGATCATTTCGAGGGTCTATCCGCTTGCGCTACAGGCGAACGGGGCGAGAAAGGGCCTGAACTTTTGGAGCGCGAGGAGATCAATCCACCCAACGACAAACTAAAGCGAGATGGGCTAAACCGTTCGTGTTTGAAAAGCTGTCAATGTATTCGCAAGGACTACCCAACAAACTGAGGAAGAGCACCTGGTTTTTTTGGCGAGCGCTAAATGAAGCGCTTTCTAATGGCTGCGTTCTGGTGCACACTGCGTTGAATCCGGCTACATTGAGGAAGATCTTCGTAATGAGTAGACCAGACTTGATAACTGATCACGATTCACAAGATGCCACCCTAAACGGAGTAATGGGTTAACAGCCCTCGGAAGACGGCGAGAGAGACTCACGATTGACGCGATCTTTCTGGCCAAGGTTTGAGCTTTATGTGGACCAAGCCCACACACGAAAGGCAGAAGGCGTTCGTAATAAGAATCTGTGACTGCACGGTTCCTGATCTTGTTCGCTACATCGACCAAAGCCCTTTCCAATGCAGATAGTAGCTTCTCTTTCGGAGTCTGAGCCAAGATCAGCCCGAGTGAATTCTAAAAAACAGCATGGCGTCTCCGGCCATTTGAGGGACTCCCAGAGACGCAACAGGATATCAGCGCCTTCACCACGGGTATCACCACCCAATGCCAGACAGCACGACGTTTCTACACCAAATTAAGCCACGAACCAAATAGTCCGCGTAGCACGCACCTGTGCGTTAAAGTCCTCGATGACGAGTTGATCCGACGAGAGCGGTTTGAACAACATGTGGAACGCATCGCGCCACAAGTCGTTCTTGAACTGCGACGCAGCCGACGGCGGAGGGACAAAGATGCCCTTCAAGAGCGTTGCGACGGGATCCATCATCTTGATCAACACCTTGTGCGCCAAGATGTTCACATCGAGCTATGTGCTCGGCCACGCGTCATTGTCCAGGATCGACGCCGCAACCTCGAAGAACTGTATCAAAGTTGTCCTTACTCTCGATGTCATAGCTGGACTCAAGGAAGTTACAGATATGTCGGCGCAGATAGGATGAGCGCTGGGAAAACGATGGCGGTCTCTCCCAAACCAGGGTTGAAGATGTTCTGTTCTTCGGCGGGCGCGGTGGTAGTACTCCAGGGTGTGTTAGGCGGGGATATTATGAGGGAGAGCGGGTAAGACTCGGGGAACGTGATTGGTATAGTGCCGGTCGTAGGCGTCCTCGTGTGCTCGATAGTACGATGGTTGGCCGGACTTTGGAACTCGCGGTACGAATCGAGAAGCCTCCACAGGAAAAACTCAGTCCATAAACTTTGGTCGAGACAACCAAAGCTCACCTAGGCAGTAGCATGAGTAGATACTCCACATTGTCCTGTTCCTGCCTGAACAAAACGCGGTCCGCGTGCACCGTCGAGGACACCACTGCTGCCGGAGTTTATTCAACATCACAGCCAGGATGGTCACATACAACCGCACCGACTCCATCCAGCTGACACGCGACGCGTCATTGGCACTGTTTGAGTCCCCTGGCTGCGTAAACTCGTCGTAACGACCAAAGTACGGCTTGATCCAGAGCACGACAGCCTGCACTACCAGCGCGCGCGACTGCGGGTCGTCGAACAAGAACCCTTTGACGATTTGCAAGTACATGATCAACCGCCAAATAATGATCTTGCCCTTGGCATTGGAAATCGCATTGGCAAAGTTGGTCGCGACGGTGACGAGCTCGGTCGACAATATTTTGGTGAGTTCGGGTAATGTGGACGTGAAATGCTGCAACGCGATCGTTTGCATGCCGATGATGGAGGGTGGGGAGGACGTCGCCATCACGCGTTGGCCTCTGTGAGATGCGTCCGGACCTCCTTTTTGAACGTCACCCCCGAGGTGTTCGGCGGTCGCGCCGCCCGACGACCCAAGCTGAGAACTTTTGCAACTCCCGTGCACGGGTGATAAACTTAAAAATAAAAATATGATGCCACTTTGAGCGCCGCTCTGAGCGGAGGAGACACCGTATCCGTGCCAGCGGGGTTCTTCAACAGCCTGTCAATCAACTTGAGCATACGAGAGGCCGCAGAGGGGCAATTGAAGTGCTGCTCAATGTACACGTCCAGCACGGGCTGGAAGTTGCTGAGCCGTCTGTCCTGGACGATCCCGAGGACCGTCACGAGCGCATTGAACACGAGATGATCCATTTCCCCAGGTTGGTTCATTTGAGATACAAGGGTGGTGAAGAGCGAGTCAAAGATGTCGCGCAAAAACTTGACGATCTCACCTTCACCCACAAAGGTGAACTTGCTGAGGACGGTAGAGAGAAGCTCCTTGTCTAGTATTGTTTCCCGCTTGAGAAGGCTGAGCAGTACATGATTCTGTGCGAATTTGGTGGAGCACAGAGAGGAACGTATGATGAGGTCTAATACAAAGTAAGCTGCAAACAACGTGACGCAATGAAGCACAGACGCTCACTCTCTCCTTGGTCGGATTCGTGTCGTCGAATCGGACAATCATCTTTCCTTTGTACATTTGTGCGAAGTACTGATTCAATACCGCAGCTTTAGCGTGGCCAATGTGCAAGTACCCGCTTGGTTCGGGAGGGAATCGCGTCACTACCTCGCCCTCCTTAGCGTTCTGAAGACCTAGAGCAAAGCTTGCAGCAGTTTTCGTATTGCGTGCCTTGTTCGATTTGGCTGCTGCAATGCTAGCCAGAGCGGCTTGCGTGGACCCGAGATTTCCCAAGTGCGAAAACCATCGCAAAGCGTGAACGTGTTGCTCATTCCTCAG
>JBBPOD010001121.1:0-11391 GCA_038091255.1 Tylopilus intermedius | reverse complement strand
CTTGATAGTCCACTGTGTATTTTTAACATGCTTTGCATAATCTCTGCAGAGTCACGGGTCCGTCCCGTGGCTCGTTGCTGGCTGGCTTCACGTCTTGACGACCCGCCTATAACATTAATTGGGCAATGAAAGCAAAAAGGGGATCGAACCAAAAAGTGTGGTATCTCAATAGACAGCTTCGAATCTTCATCTGGAAAGCGCAGCGTAACGTACTCATTGACGCACTTTTACCAGTCCCCCATTGGCTAAAATGCCCACTGGCCAAAACAACTCTTAGAATGGTAGGCGACACTTACCCAGGCCCATCAGCAAATCCTACAACCACTTTACATAACTTTCAGGCACATTGAGAATTCCATAATTTAAGTAATTGAGTGAGCTGAAGCTGTCAAAGTCCGCCAAGCACTAAAGTGCTATTCGCTCATCATGCTCAGGCTCCAAACTTCATAAAGGGATAAAGGAGTGTTGTAGGATTTGCTGATGCACACGAAGTCATGCAGGATTGATGCACTTCCGGTTTGTAGATGGGCCGGCGTTATTAGTAGCTGCGTGCGAAGTCTTAGAAGGACTCAGAGTGGGGCATTATGTCACATAGGCACTTTCAAGTTGCGTAACGACGTCACAGCGCCTGGGCCAAATGGTACTATCATCTAGGCTGGTCACCAGTCTAACTACCATCATGATCACAAACCCACCGCGTGTATCTTGGGTGCTGAAACAGATCAGATTCTGACCGCAGCCGCCTGACTTGGGGCTGACGCCGAGTGGTACTGCCATAACCTGTTCACTTATAAGTGCTACTTCTTGCATCCATCCCTGCAGCACGCTTCCATCGAAATCACTCGTACTCGATAGTAAGTCTATCCTTACAATCAACTTTCTTTGCTGATTACAGTTATTATGGAAGATGTACTTCCCTATTGTTCGCTCTTTGGCTCTCATTGCCGCTGTTCTCACTCCGGTCTTGTCCATTCCCGCTGCGCCCGGACTCGTCGCGTGAGTTGGACTTACCTCCGCCTACAACACTTGATAACCCACCTACAGAAGGGACGGTGCTATCCAGCCAATTTTCGAGAGGGAGCCCGCTCCCGACCCAGTTGCGGAGTCAATCTACGAGATGCTAGAGGAGTTGAGCGAGCCCGAGGACTCGGAGTACCAACTTCCTGAGCTCTTGGAAGCTCTTTTGGAGGAATCCTCTCCGGAGACCACCCGTTACTGTTTGATGATCAGGCCTCGCAATGCGAGGAGGGCATGCGATACCGCTCAATGCAGGTCTGGAGGTGGAAGGTGCAACCTGAACCGATTCACCGGTAGGTGTAGCATGAGCAACATGCGTGGGAGAAGTGCCCCGTTCGCCTGTCTTGGCTGTAAATGCAAGTCGATCTAATGGGTGAAGTGCCCGCGTCCCAGATGGTCTGGCTAGCCTTTGTTTCCGGTTTGTCAACATGATTGGTGGGCGTAACACCCGTCGTGCTCTGGTTACATGGTTTTCCGGATTTACAGCTTTAGAACCGATTTCGGTTTACCTATGTTTACTATCATGATTGCCTACATTGCCTTGTACGATTTCAGCGAATTTTTTGTTAAACCATAACACCAACCTCCTTTCACTTTCGGCACGTTGGCGATACTTGTTAGTTTCTTTGGCTATGAGCTTGTATTTATTCGAGTCTTGCGGCAGGTGTACAATGAGATGGGAGTCCCAGATATGAAATTCACAGGTTTCTCGTGATGCGTCTCGCTCCCAGCCTGATCTGTTAGCACCAAAAATAGACGTGGGGTGGATTTGTGATGCTGCATCACTGATGCGGGGCATTACACAAAGTGCCTAAGCCCGTCGCAGCTGTCGTGGGAATGTGGCCACTGGGCATATATGACACAGCGTCAGGCAAAACTCAAGAGACGACTCACCAGGCCCTCCAAACTCGCACCAAAGCCGGCTCGTCCCAGATTCCCCGTCGTCCATCTTCCCGAGATATCAGACGCGTTTGAAGACGTAAAATACACTCACACAGCAGGCCACTAACACAGTAGTCAGTACACTGTCGCAAGAAAAGCATTATGTACGCACTGGACGTTGTTCGACCCTGGCAGGATGACGGAAGCTAGCAAAACATCAGCGACTACTCACTCGAATCAACGACACACCCACTCTCGATCAAACCACCCGTGAAACAAAACTTGTTCCTAGTATCACAAAGCTCAAGTCCAGGCTCCGCCAACATCGCATGTAGTTACCATGACTGAATCTACCGCATATATGCGTCATGATCAATCATGCAATAGGGATCGTCGCCTGGCCAAAACGTGCGTCCTTCTATGTTGAATTCGTCTGAAAAGACGAGCTCGAGCGTGGCGCCAGACATGTACGACTGCTTGGTGTACGCTCCCTTGTGGGCATTGAGGTCGATGAGGCCGCAGTTGCCAGGGATGACGGGGAGCTGACCTGTCGCATGATACCACCAAGGTTGAATCCACCCTGTGTCGATGGCTTGTGCGACAAGAGGTGACTCGCGACCGGAAAACCTGTCCACGATCAACTCCAAGGGGCGAGAAACTCAACGTAGCACACGCGTACCTATACTACAACGTCGCGTCAAGAACCGTTCCCCACGAAGAAAGAGACATGACTCACAAGAGGGCAATGCAAGTCACCGCGAGAACGAGACAGCCTGGGTTGACGATCCCGCGGGCGGTGCAAATGGACCCGCCCCGGTCACTCCTCAAATCTCGTTTCGGGTCGGGATGGTGTAGATCATCGTCGGGCTCGGGCGTTCCCAGAGTCAGTGCCGCTGCACCCCATTCGGAAGGATCCAGCTTGAGCGAGTACTGGTTGTCTTTTCCTTGAGCACTACATATAAACGACGAGGACGTGTCCTACCTTGTCGGGCAGCGAATTCTGCAGCAGACACTCATTGGTCAGCACGTCACGTGCACAATATCTGCGGATGCGTCGATCATCCCGAAAGGTGGACGACCCTGTCGTGCCATACGCTTGAAACATATCCAGCGCCCAGCGGTGAGCATCCCAGGGAGCGTGTCCAGATTCTTGTCCCTCGTCAGGTAGAGCAGCCGTCGCCCCTCGCAGCCCTCCCTCAAGATAAACTCTGCCAGCCGCTGCGCTGTGCCCGCCTCTGCACTCCCACGAACCTGCGTCTCCACAGGGGCGAGATGGACCATCGACGGGGAAGCGGCACGGATCTGCGGCGCAGGCGGCGCCGTCGCGTCTCCAATGGCATAAAACGGAACTGTTCGCCAATGGGCTGAGATGCGCGAAATCCTGCACATGCAGCCATAACTACCACATACCTTGGATCGTCCTCACAACCAGCGATATCGATCGGAGGGCCTCGCGCCACGCTTCGGCACCCCGCTTGCTTGCCCCAGAGACACTCTGTAGTTCTGGCCCACGGGCGATCTTGTCCCTGAACACGTCGCTGTGAACGAACACCGTGTCCAGCACAGGCACCGACAGCGGCATATACCCCCGGGCCTCAAATGTGGCTTCGTACAGGTCCGGTGCCCTCAGCAACAACACGTACTTCATCGGTCCACTCGAGGACGAGGACGATGTGACAGTCGAGACGCGGATCTGTCTTCCATATTTGACACTTTGGCCCCGATCGCGCAGCTGGTCCCATCGCGACCAAGCGAGCCTTCCCGCACGACGAGTCCACGCGCGATGTCTAATCTCGCACCATGTCTAATCTCCTCGAATTGTCTCTAGTCACCACGCTGCTATCAGGTCACCTCCTCCCCCGCTCGCAGCCCGCAAAGTAGCGCAGTGAGCTCAACGCTAACCTCAACGTGCGGGTGAGCGCTCGGTTAGCCCACGTGAAACCTATAGTCCTTCGCCTCCCCAACGACGACGTTAACGCTTGCCACAGTCTTACTCAAGCACAGGAGGGAACCCGCACTCGGACCACCTCCATGGCATCGCGTACAGACGTGAGCCGGACTACGGGAATTCAAAGTGAGCACTGGTGCATCTGAGTCATATCGCGCGGACTGAGCGGACCAGATGGTGGATGAGCCGCCTATCTCATCCCAACCTGATCGCCATATACGTACCAGATGCTGCAGGCGCGACACTGCTGCAAGCAAAACAGGCGGCAGAAGCACTCGTAAATGGGGTCGAGAGCGCAGAAGTATCTGGTGAAGGAACCACATAACTAGAACAGCGTCAGTGAGCAGAGCTGTCAGACGACGCCGACCGGATTGTAGATCGAGGGTGGGCACTAATAGCAAGTCGATGTAAGATTCCAGCGCATGAACAGACCACAGTTATTATCCAATGAGCCTAATGATCTTATCATATATCGTAAACACGATTCCACCGCCCATCTGTAGTGACGAGGTCATTCCATGCGACCTCGGTCAAGTATAGTACTCACCACCAGCTGCATTAGTCTCGGCGTTGTGCCCCTCTGTTAGAATCCAGTAGCTGCAATGAAACGAGTTTTTATGTTCTCGAGAAGCATTCAGAGACTGCATGCGCGTCTTGCTTACACTAATCCAGGTGTTAACATATGCTGGGGCACGACGAGAAGAGAATACGTACTCGAGTGGTCGCGTGACACGTACCGTGACGAGGCCCCGCAATGGCACCGATGGAAAATTTGGCAGCTCCGGTCGTGCGGCGCACTGAACAAATTGCTTGAGGGTGGTATAGGTCGTGAAGCGAACAGCCGAATTGGCACGTGGAGGTACGAGTAAAGTCAATAAAGGTAGACGGGACAGAAACCTATATATATGCCCGTGATATCTTCTTCACGCACAATGGACGTGGCGGTGTACGAGACCGCGATGTCGGGTATTCGGACGCTCGGCGTCGTTCATGAGTTTCGTTCTAGAGCGTACACGTTAGCGGGAAAGAAACGTATGGCGGGCGCACGCACTTGATTTCTGAAACGGTGATGACCTCCATTATATACGCACCCAAGCCCGCTGACCGCCCCATAAGTCACGTGGACAGACGGATGAGACTTTTTGGTGCACTCACTTTGCCCTGTGGGGTGTCATGAGTAGACGAGAAAAAGCGGGAAAGATGGACTTGCGGATCTGCCAAAAGGCCTTTGAAGTAGTCATAGCTCCAGCCTTGCTCGCCGCGTTTCTGAAGACGAGTACCGAACAACCCGGATAGAGACCGGTAATGCCTTTCTCGTGGAGAGTCGTGTGGATGGTCGAGGTGAACCCGAGGGTGCAAGCAAAAGGAACCTGATCACCGAAATGGGAACGTGTTTCTACGAATTCAGTCGGATAGGTCACGAAGCTTGCTGGATACGTTCAGTCCGAGTACATTCAACCAACGACACAGTGCACGTACGCTTCGATGGCGCCCGCTGTCGTCCCAGCGATAAGCGAGTGGAGTGCCTCCCTTTTCTTGCTCATCATCATGGGTCGTGGTCTTAAGTAAAAGGTAACGCTGTTAATTTGGGAAGAGATCAATTCTGCACCGAATTGACTACGTTACAGTCGGGTCACGTAACGTGACATTGTCACAGCACGATGCACACTAGTATTGGTTCACACTCTACCACCATGCCTATCGCGCGCGACCCTGGTCTCCAAAAAACTAGGTCTCTTCCATGTTTTCCTACCCTTGAATCATTAGAATACGCCGTCACTCACGTATTTTTGCCTCTTCAACCACCCGATTCAAACGACTATAGCCGAGAGCACGACCATGCACTGGCATGTGCAGTCTGTGCTGCTGCTCATGTCTATAGTACCAAGGTCCGCGGAACCTCTGAACAGGCTCAGTGGCGATGTATCGCAAAAATGTTGGACAACTTGCAATCCTCCGTGCAAACGGAGCGCTTGGATACACACCATGTCACTTCCTTGCTGCAAGGAATGCAAACTGGAGGTGCGCTCGCAGTATATCTTTCAGATCCGTGCTGAAGTTATTCAGATGTCCTTGTGTTTTTCATCAGTTCGCAAGATGTTGGAATTCTTCTCACAAAGCGGAAGGGCCATACTTTGTGCGAGGCGTTCGAGGTCATTCCAAACAACGAAGAAGATGCTGTAGAGCCTCTCGAGTGTTCATATCCTGGATCGACAATCGAGGTGCCTAGCGAGGTGTTTGACGATGTGAAATTTCAATCCGAACTTGCCAAGTTTCTCTCTCGTGACCGAGTTTTCGCCTCGGATGCCATACTTCCCAATGATCCACAGTATCTCAACGTGTTTCTCAGCGACATCTTGCGGAAAGTTGATCGCACTACCGATATTCCCCGCATGAACAAATTCACGGCGCTGCGTTCCGAGGATGGTGGCACAGGCCGTGCTGCTAATGTTCCTCGCTTGACCAAACGTGTTCGCAGCCATGTTCGTGGATACGAGTTTCCATGGCGTCGCTCGCTTCTTTGGCTTCTCATCAAGATTGCAATTCAGATGTCGGCCACTCTTTCCTACAAGCAGTTCATACTGTTTTTCATGTGCACCCTCGCGAGGGACGAAAGAAATACAAATCTTTTCAGTGATCTTCTTCATTTGATGTCAAATACAATACTCCGGCGTTTAGGCAAGCTCCGCCCCTCTCCGCTTAACTGGCTCTCCGAAATGGCCCTGAAGACATCCGCTCGTCTTCGAGAGATGCTTGATACTCGGTGGAAGCAGCTTAACATAGACGATCGACGGTTCCCATTTCAGAACCCTTCCCAGGACGAGCTCATCAGAGACACTCAGCTCTCACTCTCGAACAGTCGCGAATACGTTCAAGACGCTCTCGCAGATCATGTCCATGAATCTGTCATGCCTTTCCACCCCAACCATCTGCCCCGCGGAACTATTGAAGACTTTCTGTCTTCGGATGGAGCCTTTTTCGAGCGAGCGTACGAAGCTGATCACGATGTTATTCTCTACGACGTCGAGCAATCAGTTGAGGAGGGCATTGATGATTGGCTTGCTTCTGTCGAGAGTGTGGACGAGGCATGTGTACAGCTCGAATTCCTGATGGATAAATACACAAGAGCGGCGCAGAATCAGGAATCCCGCAGACGTACATTTGTCATGGTCTTGACAGCGATCGAGCTGTATGTGGCACTCGATAAGCTAGTTGTGAAGGAAATTCCCATGCTTGCCGACTATCCCCCTCCTTTTCCTATTTCTCTCCTGGAACAGCTGCTACCACGCACGAGGACTGGCCTCCATCGCCTTGCATGCGCATATCAGTACCTCTCTATGCGCCATTCTCAATCACGTCTCGAATGCTTTGCCTTTTCAGACCAATTTACCGAAGACACTTTCTCAGTTCGTTATTACGACCAATCCCCGGAACTTCAACTACTCAAGGCTCGCATTGAAGAGGATGTAATGAAGAATGTCGGTAGGCTCTCTCACCTTCGGCATGGATGTGTTGGGCTCATGCACCAATAATGGACACTGGCAGCCACCATCCAGTCAATGGCCAGCTGGGAGTACAGAGACTTTTCAATCGCCGTTGCCCGCCTTGCCACTACATGCGAAAGTCGTCGTATTCGAGTTGCAATGCCCCACTTGCGTTCGTATTTGGCGTTTTGCTCCATCCCGCGTGTTGCATTGTCTAGGCTCTTATAATCCCGAGTCGATCAATAGCAAGAGACAATATGATCTACTTGCGAATATCCCTATGTTACAGTCTTACCTTGTCAAACGCCATGGACCACGTCTTCATGTCGAACTCCAAATCGCTTACTTCTATCCAGAGCTTTCCCAATCTCGTAGTAGCCCGGTGCTACATTATGTCCTCGTCCAAGATTATTCTCAGGATTACAATGCGGATGGGCTTTCTGTATGGCAGCCAAGGCAGGAAGAACAGAATCTCACTACCCTCTATCTTCCAAATTACTATCAAGCTGGACTCAGTGCATATGTATCCTACACTGCTCACGTCCCCAACGATGTCTTGTCTGCTCAAGCGCATTGTCCCTCGGACCTACCCCTTGATGAATTCGTGGCCTTTGGACACTTGCGTAGCCGTGGCTCCCTCCAATGGCTCAATATTCTGCGGGGGCTGCGCAGCAGAACTCTCAACCTTCGTCATGACGCAGTTCATTCACTTCTCTCCTACGCAGTCTTTCAAGCTGGACCACTCGATTTAAACACTGGGCTGTGGCTTTGGCATCAAGAGCTTCAGGACTCGTCATTCTGTGATGCTCTTCTGGACGAGCTGGAGAGCACACTCATGTCGGCCCAATGCATGCCAACAGACTACGTGCTGATGTACAGCATTTCTATGTTACTCGCTCGAGTGCTTGCGTCGAGTGCTAGTGAAGACGTTTCAAAGCGAGCCATTGGACTTCTTCGAAGTCTACGCGTAAAGATATTCAATTGGGTACAGCAGCTATTACACGACCTGGCAGTTGAACCAGCGAAAAACGAATTCAAAGAGCGACTACTTTACTTGACTGCCGTTTGTCGAAGCACATTTAACGTTGACTCGGATCCCGCAATGCTTGACAAGCTTTTCCTTTCTCCGAGGGATGTTGATGCTCTGCTCTCTTGCACTTTCTTTTTTCGTGCACTTCGCCGTAGGTACACTTTCCTGACCTTTCTTTTCCTGAAATCTGATGTTTCGACTTCTCTTCAGCATCTCCACTGAATACAAACGACAGGATGGGACTACTCCTTCAGCACTTTCCCCCTGCGATCGGAGAGGCCGCGCGGGACGTAATCCTCACCGATCCATCAGACCGTGGCATTGACCTTGCAATTGCGAATATATTCATAAATTATCGGCCGAGCGCATACAAATGGGGACAGTTGGAGTATCCAAATGATCGTTGGCTCTCTTGCGAAACCAGAGCAACTAGTATGGACCAACCCAAGCAAGTGGTACATATTAACCTTCTCAATGGGGGACTTCGAGTGGCTGGCCAACCATCAATGTGTGATGTTCCAGATGAGATCGGGTTTTCCAGGGCGTTCATCTTCCAGGATGTATGTATATACTGACTTCTAACGTCAGCGAATTTTTCTGACCACTTTTTAGCATGGACTCTTTATCACGCCTTCCAGTCTCCGAGGAATGGATTTTGTGACACTCATTACGATGTCTGACCACAGGGTGGGTATCCTAATGCTGCATAACATGAACTTGGTTGTTGAGATGTTCGCAGGTGCCAGTGCACTTTTCTCTACGCGATGACAAGTTTCGAGTGCAACTTGATCGAACGAGCACTACCCTTGTGCTGATACCTCGAGAAATACTCAACAAAGACCTTCCGCCAGCGCTCATCAATGGACATGTTCATTGGCTGAATTTGTCTACAAAAATTATTGAAATACGCCCTCTTGAACGGCCCTGGGAAGAATCTCCTGAAAATTGGAGGATTGACTCCGCACAGGGAGGATATCACCTGCACAAAGGCAATGAGATGCTTGTAGACATCCGAACTCCAACATGGGCAATGGTCTGCAAGTATTTCGATTGTCTCCACGCACCCAAAAATCCAGACAATGACTTGGACACACCCAAGGATCTCATCATCACCGTATCTCGCGTCAACTCTGCGTCCGAACTGCGATTGTCTGTCACTTTGCCGTTTCATGGGCTGTCTTTTTTTGTCAATGAAAGGGGGGTGCTTGAATCCCGCGACTTCAAGAACATGGTTTACGACGAGGATCAAGGAATTGGGACTTTGTTCGGCCTAGAGAACCTTCTCGTTCTTCGACCAAAAACCCAGATCCAGGGTACTCATACCCTCCAAGTTGTCCCTGAGGCACTCAACCCTCGACGTGTGCTTATACCAGATGGCAGAATAGAGTGTAAAAGGAAGGCTGACTTGAATCAGGTTCACATTCAGTGTGGCCGAAATCATGTCAATGTCTATGATGTGGATACCGAACTTGGTTGCCTGATAGGGAATGGCACCTTGGAAAGCACAAAATTCCTCGCCGATCTGCATGCCATGACTAGCTGCTGGCACCGGCCCGACCCACTGTCAGGTAAAACAGGACTGCAGACAGCACTCTGTCTTTTACAGTCGGCTGCATGTCGGTCGGTCATGCAACTTAAAGCGCTACAGATACCTGACCTTCAGGATCCGCTCGGGCGTGGAATCCGTCATGCATACGATGAAATCCAGACACGGTATTACTGGGATCCCTATGGATGCGAGCGTGCGAAATACTTGAAAGCACACAGAGCGCAAAAGCACGTTGGACAAGCCTCCGATGAATCTCATTTCATCCTCAGTGTCCCGACTGAATCCGTACCATCCACACCCTGTCATCCATCCTCGCCTCCGCGGTATGCGACACTCGGCCAGCTGTTTGCCTGCAGGCAACCACCAGAACTACCGCCCCCGGGTCACACCACTCCACTTTGCGACACACACATTGCGCCATCAGATGATCATGATGTCTCTGCGCCGCTTGATCAACTATTCTCCTGTCTTCGCGCTGATCTTCCGTATCAACGGGAATATCTTGCCATCCTCAACGCCAGCGCAGAGCGTGTTCGCATGGAGTCGCAAGTAACCTATAGGATGGTAGGAGAGAATCTCGTTGGGGTACTCACTGAGCACTACGTGCAGTGCAGAGCCAACTACCTGGACTCCTTGGATATTATCAAAAAGAGCCTGGGACCAACAGGCAATCTAGATGAACAAGCGGTAGACCAACTTGGTCTATGGCCGGTGATCACTATAGATGTCCTCTTGCGACATCTCGCGGGTGCGCCATCGATCGACATCCCTTCAAGCTGGAAGAAATGCTTGACATCGCTTGCATTGCTCCTTTTGAGCCTTCAGCGTTCCCGGAGAATGCTACGATTTTCCCTGGATGGTCTTGAAGAAGAACTCTCAAAGGAATTGGAGAACGATGTATGTGATGGGTGGGATCCTGAAGAGTACCCGGACTGGCTGTTAATCCAGGTTCGTTTCCGGCGTACATGAGTTTTGGTCACTACTAACGACATATCTTCCCTGTCAGATTCAAGGAAACTTCCTTATCCGTCGTCATCAGGCAGAGATCGCGAGGGAAATCATATCCCCGCAGTCCGGGGACAACACTGTTATGCAAGTCAACATGGGCGAAGGGAAATCGTCCGTGATCATCCCCATTGCGGCAGCGGTTCTCGCGGATGGCCAACATCTTGTTCGTGTCATCGTCCCAAAAGGACTGACGGCACAAATGTTCGATTTATTGGTCGCCCGCCTCGGTGGGCTCGCTAACCGCCCGATATACCATCTACCCTTCTCTCGTAACCCCGAATATGATGGCCACGGCAATGTTATCAGCATTCAGGTTGACGATCTGCGAGACCTCTTGCGTCAGTGCATGGCAGAGCGAGGAATCTTACTTGTCCAGCCTGAGCATGTTGCATCACTCAAATTGATGACCATAGCGGAGCAGCTAGGCGAAGGGAGGCCTGAGTTTGCATTAAACCCATCATCGAGGCTTCAG